>JAPKLW010001226.1:57329-70222 GCA_026898455.1 Plectranthus barbatus
GTGATAATGCAAGCTGTAATTCAGCTCATCCTCATGCTTTTGTACGTCGATGAGCTGCGTTTTTCCAGTTGAGTTGATAATGAATAAAATTTAGTATTCTCTAATCCAACTTTCAACACAAATCATGAACACTTCTATGCAAAAGTTAGATTTTTAGATAAATATATAAGTTCGTGTAACGCCTCTCCTCCAAGGTTCGTTCAATCGACCATTTTTCTCGGAGTCATCAATTTTTTTTTTTTTTTTGGTTAGTACATAATTTAAGCAAAGATGGGATGTTTCTTGTATAAATTCAAAATCAATCAAAAATGGGAGAAGGCCATCCATTTTAGTTCTTATAGTTCTATCACAGTTTCCTATGATAAGAGCTAGAATATTTATAATGCACTATATTAATTTGAGTAATACATATATTAAGTTCTTTAAACTATTCTTAATTATGCAATCTCATAATTACGTAGCCTCATGATCTCTCTCACTAAAAGTCTGACGGGATAATTTTGAAGCAAAAATAATTTTTTAAAAAAAACTTCGGAAAAAAATCATAATCCTTAATATATCATCTCCTCTAAATCTTTATTTATTTTTACTTGTAGAGTTGTAGATAGGGCTGATAATTTTTTATCCGATCCGATATTTTGATACGAATCCGTACGATAATAACGAATATGAATTAAGGCTTATCGAATACTGTTAGGAACTAAAGCTTAGTTTCCTTCATTTAATGTTTTGATATGTCAAAACCCACTTTAATCAGTTTCTCGGTTTCTAGAGTTCTAAAACTGTAATCATTGTATATGATCAATCGAGTTGTAATAGAACATAGTAGCTGAAGACCGAGCATAGAAGATGCTCGAGAACTGAAGAACTGCACGCCTTGAAACTTAGTTTTTCGCCAAGTATAGGCTTGACCAAAACTTAGTTTGGGTACTTAGTATAGGGTCTTTCATACTGACCAGGAGAAGTCAGTATGAGGGCTGAGGGTTTTCCATACTGACTATGGGAAGTCAGTATGGGGGCTAGCTATGTGATGAGTTCATATTTTCACTCATATTTGGTTTGATTAATTAGTATTTTCATTATGCTTTTGTTTATTTCCTTTAATTTTGTTGAATGAGTCTATCTTGAGTGGTTTCATGCTTGGCATGGTGAGATTTTGCAGATTTGAGGCCAAAATTATTGGAAACCTGTACCGAAAGCAATAGATGTTTGAATAAACAGTCACGAATTCTTCCACACGTAGAATCTGAGCTAATGGAGAATGAAAATATAAATATCTTTGAATTAGCTTTCCAATGCAATTGGAATCGGGTCGATCAAAGTTCGGGAGCAAAAGTTATGGCCAAAATCGTGAGACTGTGCAAGTGAAGGACTTCTGGCGAAGCTTCTGTATCGACCGACATCTGGGATGTCAACCGACCTGCGTGTCGACCGACAGGCAGGGTGTCGATCGACACGCGGGTTGATTTTGTTGAAAAGTGCGATTTTACATTTTTTGGGCAAGATTTGGTGGAAATAAAAGATATACATCAACTCGGAAGCCTTGAAGACCCAAAAAGGAAGATTCATGTAAAATAGGATATTAAGATTAAGATTTACATCAAATCTAATCTTATTCCTTATAGGATTTTGTCATGTAAAGCCTACACAAACTCTATAAATACCCCTCTAAATTAGATTATTCATTGGATCTCCCTTTGATTACCCCCCTTTGGGGACTTAGTCCTACAATCTTTCATTCTCCTTAATTTCTGTAGTATTTTAGTCTTTAGTTTTTATTTTAGTATTTTAATTTATGCACTTTAGAATTCCTCTTTTATTTATGCAATTTAATTTTCATTTAATTATGTCTCTTTACTTTATTATGTCTAGTTAATTTTCCTAGCAAATTCTAGGGCTTGTACAGCTATTTTGGATGTATGCTTGATTGAATAATTCATTGCTGATGGTTTGTGATTCCTGTTTTATTTTATAATTTTAAATTAATCAAAGGACCGAGAGGTGAAGATTGATTTAGATGTCTAGCTATTGTAGAAGGACCGAGAGGTGAATATTGATAGTGGAATTAGGAATACATGATGCGATCTGTACTGTCGGACCAAGAAGTACTAGATTGTAGGGATTTAAATCTTTTGATCTTATGAGATTAATCAAAAGGTGTTCTTGAGACCGAGAGGAGATAGACACTAGTTATTAATCTAGTTATTATTTGCTAGACCAAGGAAATTATAACACTTTTTTGATATTTCACTTGTTGCATGAATATTTATTTATTCGCATGTCATCCAGAGTAGAAGTTCAATCCTAGGATTTATATTATCCTTATTTGCTTTAAATCTTTATTGTTGTTTTAAAAAAAAACCCAAAATCTATTTTTTCAATTGCTCAAACAATTTATCCAAAAATTATGTTTTAGTACATGAGTTTATTTAGTACACCATTCTCTGTGGGTTCGAAGGGTATTATAAATTTATTTGGTCACTGTATTGCAATCAATCTGGTAGAAATATCAATGATAACTATGCTGACCTTGGGAAGTCAGTGTAAGAGCCTCTACCGTCAAAGCACGAGCTATTTGAAGACATCGAAGCTCGATCAGACTTCGGTATATTCATGCCTAAGTAAAAATCAGTACGAGGATATCAAAACTTGAATTCCTCAGACTAAAACTTAGTCTGACACAAAGTTAGTGTATAGTACACTGACACAGCTGAGCAGAGCAGACCTATGACATGGGCTATGATTAGACGACATCGTCCATGAGTCTAATGACTGATTTATGTGTCTAACGGGAAGAAATTCAAAATGCTTGAGGAAGTCCTCTATAAATAGGACTGCTCTTCAACCATAAACGGTTACAAATTTGAATGATTCTCACTCTAGAAAGATCATTTTGCTAAGCCATCTCTCTGCTAAAACTCTCTGAGTTTCTGTGTTTTCTTACACAAGACTTGAGTTCCTGACTAAGTTATTATACCATGCTACTCTCTCTTAGCACGAGGCTGAAGCTTCCTTTGGTGAATATATATTTATAAGATATATTCATAGCAATCAGTTTCCTACTCTGGGATATTGATTCTCGCGGGCATATGCCAACCACCTGAGTTCTAGGAAGAACAGGAAACATACAACCACCAGGAAGAAGGTTGCGGGGTGTCGTCCTCACTTCAACCTGAAGACTAAGCTTACAAGGAGTTCCTAGGCGAGTGACCACAGTAGGCCGAAGGACAGAGGTTCTGGCGGGCATTGTATAGATCATAAGGAGGCTTGTACTTACTTAGTGAATTATTCAAACCTTGGGTCTGAAGATTGGATGTACGATATTAAGATCCAAACCACTATAAAATATCTTGTGTTTTTTTACTGCTTTATTTATATTTATGTCTTGTTTAGTTTCACAAACTGACTTTTGAAACCTTCAATACTTGTCTAAGTATTGAATAGTATATTCTGTGAAACTTACCTACAACGACAGACCTAAGCTTAATTCTTATCAAGTACACTAAACTGAGTTTTATTTGTTTAGGAGAACAAGTGCAAGTTTGTTATATTTCTACTTCCGCTGCATATACAAATCTTCCGATGCACATATTTATACTCTAATTTCGGGACCAACAACTACAGTTCATTATCGGATCGAAACGATAAGAACACAAAATTTCAGATTGGATTCAGATTAAATACGGATTGGATCGGATAATTTGTTTAACGGATCGGATACGGCTATCCATTAATAAGTTATCATATTTTATCAATTTATTTAAGTATAATAATTAATAAATTAATTTTAATATATAAATTTAGGTTCATGATTCCTGTTAGGAACTAAGGCTTAGTTTCCTTCTTAATTTAATATGTCAAAATCCACTTTAGTCAGTTTTTCAGTTTCTACAGTTTTAAAACTATAATCCTTGTATAGGATCAATCGAGTTGTAATAGAACTTATTGGCTGAAGACCGAGCATAGAAAATGCTCGAGAACCGAAGAAGTGTACACACTTGAACTTGGTTTTCACCAAGTATGGCCTTGACCAAAACTGAGTTTGGGTACTCAGAATAGGATTTTCCATACTGACTAAGAGAAGTCAGTATGAAGGCTTTTTCATACTTACTAGGAGAAGTCAGTATGAGAGATTTCCATACTGACTATGAGAAGTCAGTATGAGTGTTAGTCATACTGACTATGGAAAGTTTGTATGAGGGCTGGCTATACTGACTATTGGAAGTCAGTAGAGCCTCTACCTGGAAAGCACGAGCTATTCGAATACATCAAAGCTCGGTCAGATTCGGCATATTCATGGCTAAGTAAAAGTCAGTACGAAGATATCCGAACTTGGATTCCTCAGACTAAAACTTAGTCTGACGCAAAGTTAGTGAAAAGTACACTGACACAGCAGAGCAGACCTATAGCATGGGCTATGATTGGACGACATCTTTCATGATTCTAACGACTGGATTTATGTGTCTAACGGGCATAAATTCAAAATGCTCGAAGGATTCCTCTATAAATAGGTCTGCCCCCATCCTTAAAGGGTTATGAATTTCACTCTACAAAGAGCATGCCAACTATCTACTAAAATTCTCTGAGTTTCCGTGTTTCCTTACACGAAACTTCAGTTCCTGACTCAAGTTATTACTCGTGCTACACTCTCTAAGCACGAGGCTGAAGCTTTTTAGCTAAAGCTATCCTTTGGTGAATATATATTTCCAAGATATATTCATAGCAGTCAGTTTCCTACTCTGAGATTCTGAATCTCACAGGTTTTTGCCAACCACCTTAATTCTAGGAAGAACAGTAAACATCCAATCACCACGAAGAAGGTTGCGGGGTGCCGTCCTCACTTCAACCTGAAGACTAAGCGTACACGGAGTTCTTAGGCGAGTGACCACAGCAGACCGAAGGACGGAGTGCCGACGGGTTGTGTATAGATCGTAAAGAGGCTTGTATTTTACTTAGTGATATATCCAGACCAAGGGTCTGAAGCGTGGATGTAGGATTTTTAGATTTGAACTACTATAAAATATAATGTGTTCTTTACTGCTTTTATTTAAGTTTTTGTCTTTGTTTAGTTTCGCAAACTGAAGCGTATATACTATGAAACTTACTTAATAACGACAGACCTAAGCTTAACGACTTTCAAGTACCCTAAACTAAGTTTTATCGGTTTAGAGAACAAATGCAAGTTATATTTTTACTTCCGCTGCATATTACGTACTCTAATTTCGGGACCAACAATTCCCTTCAAAAATTCAAATCTCTTGGTTCTACATTATTGTTAATTTTTTTTCATTCTCCAACAAAATTATATTTATTTATCTCTTCATTATATTTTTAATATTTATTTTCTTCATAATAAATTTTTTTAATAATTTTCTTTTATTTATTTATTTTTCTTCAGCTTTAAGTTTTTAATGAACTGTATCAACTAATGAATTAGTTGATGAAATCTTGAACTTGAGTTTTGAAAGTATTCTTGATTTGTCTAAATGCTCACCCATTGCCACAATTCTTGCAATGTTATCATGATCGATGAAGGGTAATTATTATAATTTATATTTTGTTATAAATTTTAAATTTCTAATTAATATTTTTCTCCTTCAAATTTTGTAGGTGGAGTATTAACAACTAAGTTGAAGAATTGTAGGGTATTTGGAAATCAAGAGGTTTGTCATCCAGTATTTCAATTTAAGATTTATCTATGTTGACTTATTATATATTTTTGGATGTTTGATTGAGAATTTTAATTTCAAACGCAATTTTATTTATTTATCTAGCACAATACTAGAACAACCAAATATGAAAATTTTATATTATTTTATCGCATTTTTATTGAATTATTATTGTATTTATTGAAATGGATTCTTATTGTATCAATCGGATTGGATTCTTATCGTATCAGATATATCAGATCATTTGGATTAGATTTTTATCAGATTCTTAACGAATACAGATTTGAGCTTAATAGATCGGATACAGATACAAATTTAGATTTTTCTTAACGGATTGTGATCGATAACGGATCAACATAGTAACAAATCGATCCGCACGAATTGCCACCCCTACTTGTAGCCGGATTGATTACATGTTAGGAAATTTGTTTAAAATTTTCTTATCTTATGTTGTTTTGGTGGGTCAAAGTGTAAAAGCTATCTTAGTAAGTCTCTACATTAAGTTCCACTTTGGTCTTAAAATGTAAAACCATGTAAGGTCTTACATATCGATTGTAAGCTGGAGCTGAATTGAAGACATACTAAGGAATCAATCTGGATGCACAAGAAGACTCAAACAGACTGGAGCTCAGTATGGAACTGACAAGTCTGGGTCTTGAAAGAAACTGACAAGTTTGGAACAACAAATTGGAACTAACCAGTCTCGGACTAACCAATCTAGGACTCACTAGTCCAGGATACCAAACTTACATGTGGCAAGTATGGAGCCAAATGACCCGTTGACCCGTCGGAAGGATCTGCAAGGAAGGAAGGGCTAGCTCACTCAAGGGAAATAATAAAATAATAAGCTAATGCTTGACAGTTGTACAGCACTATTGTACTTTTGTACTACACTATCTAGAAGGACCCAATGACTCCTATAAATAGGGTCCTTCCCCTCATTGTAACTCATCCAATTCTCAAGCAATAAAGCACTACAAGCATTCTCTAAGATATTTGTCCCTCTCTCTCGTCCCTTAAACTCTCTCTCAGCAAATTTCTTGGCTAGGCTGCTTAGAGCTCGATTCTAAGGCCGCATGGTTCAGGAGCAAACTCGTAAACCTCGAGTACCAAACTCCCATCTCGTGACACCTGTCTAGGGACCAAGTGTTGAATGATGACGTCAACCAGCATGGAATCCTAGTTCCATTCTCGTCTCATAGAGACAAGAAGAATTTGTCTGAGGAATGGTACTGACAGAAATCAGACTTGAAGGATTTGAGATTCTTTAAGTCTACGAACTTAGACTTGAGTCTAAGATTCCTCGGATTGAGCTTATGAACTGAAAGACGAGGCATCCTTCAGCAAGCGATAGATCGTAGGAGCATCTTGTGTAATCCGATACTTAGTGGATTTCCAGACTTTTGTCTGACATAGGACCTTTAGTGTCCGAACTACTGTAATCCTTTGTGTTTTTACTTCTTTCAGTTTATCAACTTACTTATCTTAAAACCCTACGCTCAAGTGTTGCAGTATAAAACTGAAACTGACTTTAAGACTTTCTAAACTTAAATTGCATACTAAGATTTGACAAACTAAACTAAAATTGACACTCAATTTAAATAAATGCAAATTTATTAATTAATATTTTCGTTGTGCAACTAAATTTACTCTGAAAAATGGGAACCAACATGAAACTTTTACTTGATAAAATAACTTTGATGTGAATAAATTACTCCCTCCGTCCCGGCTGAATTGTCCCAGTAACTTTGGGCACAATAACCAAGGAATGTGAGTGTAAAGTAAGTTGAGTGAAATTAATATTTTATTGTTGAGTGTGAAAAAGTTGTCTTTTTAAGTAATGGGACAATTGAGGTGGGACGGACGAAAAAGGAAAGTGGGACAATTGAGGTGGGACGGAGGGAGTATTATTTTTTGAGTAGTTTAGTATTATTTGTGGGAGGTAAAGAAACAATGAAAGGCTGTATTTTAAATTGAAATAATTGGTTTGATTTGACAAACAAGTAAAAAATACAGTCCATATCTTAACGTGTTCCCATATCTGAATGACAACTTCTCAGACTTCAGACCTGCCTGATACCCCAAGGACCCTTTCCCAATATAATACTATTATATATAATCATTATTATTATTATTATTATTATTATTATTATTATTATTATTATTATCGTTTCTTTTTATATTGTTTTGAATAAGTATATTACTCAATTTTCTCTTTTTAGAAATGATTATGTGACCTTTTATTAATAAGAAGCATAGAATTAGAGGTAAAATCGAATTGAGTCGGGTTAAATAGTAAATTATTTAAGTTTGATTTGTTTGTTATTGAGTTGAGTTTTGAATTTCTTTATTAAATATTTTGAAATTTACAATTTTATTCAAATATTAGTCGAGTTTAAATGAATTTCTTAATTTAGATAGTATTAAAATAATCATTATTTTATGAAAGAGAATATTATTGATTCAAAAAATAATATCATATTATTACTCAAATTCATTTTTTTAATTATAACTAGTAAGGATTTATCATACTTGTTACTTTTTAATTATGAAAATAACTATTTTATAGAATTAATGATTTTATATTTCATGCTCATTTTAGCAAACATGCTTGCTCACGAGCTTACGAATCTAATGCTAAAAAATTTAAAGTTAATCTGTTTAATAAGAAACTTCCTTGAGCAAATTCAAACAAATTTTTATCCAATCAAAATACATGAATATTTTATGAATAATTTAGTTTATTTATAATTTTACTTAGAATAGAAGATATATGCAATGTAAGCACCTGATGAAGACATGATTGTAGCAGTGAAGATTTATGCTCATACCAAATTTAGAAAAACCAACTAAAAAAACACACACACACATTAATGATGATAAGAAGAATGAGAACTAGCTATGTTGTATTAATTTATAAATTTATTTATTCAAATTTTCAGATTACTTATTTACTATTCACTCCATTGTTAGTAAAACTGCTATGGAGACATTGAGTAAGTTATATCTTTCCCCTATCTTTCTTTTTTCTTTTTTCTTTTTTTTTTTTGGAGAAGATTAGCCTCTTATTTTTTATTTTTGTCAATCTTTTCAAACAGAATACTCCCTCCGTCCCGTTAGAATTATCGCCTTTCTTTTCGGCACGAAAATTAAGAGTTGTGAGTGTAGAATGAATTAATGGGATTAATATTTTATTATTGAGTGTGAAAAAGTTACCATTTTTGAAAATATGATAAATTGGTTGGGACGCCCAATTTGATAAGTGTGACAATTCAAGTGGGACAGAGGGAGTACTATCTTTGAGAGTATTCAAATAATAACAAGTTAAAATACATGAAATTACTTGACCTATTAAAACATATCAAATGTGCATAGAAAAAAAAATAAAAAAATAGGTGACTTGCTTTTTATGTATCAATAATTTTTTAAAAAAATTATGATAGTCAAAAGTTTAATCATAGAATGACATCTATATATAGAACTTAGATATCTTTCAAAATTTAAAGAGATGCCAAGGGAACACTCAATCATTCTTGTTTTTTGTTGGACGACACTATTATGACACTTTTGCTCTACCCAATTTTAATTTAATCCACTTCAATTTAATCAAATAATTTTAATTTTTGAAGCTCAAATAATTTTAATTTTTGAAGCTCAAATAATTTTAATTGAATATGGTTTTTCTTGAATTCATAGGCATTCATTTATATTAGACTTTGTGAATTGGGATATAGCAGAAATTTTGAGGCATCCCACTTAATATAATATAAATTTTGACTTTTGATATATATTAAAGATATGTATTGGTTTTGTAAATTTCACTAAAGTGAATGCCATATTTGGAGTTTAAAAATTAGTGGAGGAATCTTTCGTCATAATAATATTTTAGAGAGATACAAAATTCTAGAAATTAGAATCCAATTACGTTGGAGGTAGGACTCATGGACAACTGAAATAAATACTCTTTTCACTTTGAATTGAAATTCGTGACATTTATTGTTTTCCGTTACGATTGGGTTCAAAATTTCACATTTCAATCGATGATATATGTGGGCAATCCATGCTATAAAATTAAAGCTTTTTGTTTATATTTAATAGGTTAGAATTCGAATTATATTAGATATATTAATTAGAGTGGAATTCAAATTAATATATTCTATTTTCTTAGATGAGATGTAAGTGAAAATAAATACTTAGGGTGAGTCTCCTGTTTATTTTATAATATATTTATGAATTTTTTTCATACAAATGATGCATATATTCCAACATAATAAAATATGTACTCAATAATATATTATTTATTATGCTCAAATAAAACACATTATTTATTAAATAATACTTCCTCTGTTCCATTACAATAGTCACTCTTCTTTTCCACACCAAAATTAAGAGTTGTGAGTATAGAATAAGTTAGTAAGATTAATATTTTATTATTGAGTGTGAAGAAGTTACCATTTTGAGAAATGTGACAATTCAGTTGAGACGCCCGATTTGGTAAATGGGACAATTCTGCTCGGACGGAGAGAGTATATTTTAAACATATTTCACTGTCTCAAACAAGTTTTTGTCAAATACTTATATTAGAATTTGGGAAAGTACTGATCTATTGATTTAGATACTAACATTGCATTCATTTATATGTAAAAGAATATAACTGCATTAGAGATATTCACCTACTTACTGTGGGCATGTGCTAATGTACCCATGACTGATGTGATAATAAATTATAAAGATTAAGTTAATTTTTTTTAGCAAATTAACACGTGATTACGATAAGTAGATGAACATTTCTAATAACTACATTGAGTATGATTATCCAAAAAAATTAATTAAAATTTTTTATACATAAATTGTCTGCTACTTCAGTGTGAGAGACTTAATAAAATAATGAAAAAGTCTCAGGTTAGACACGCCTAAACAGTTTAGGCGGGTTTTATCCATTAATCCAATCGAAACCCATTTAATATACCCTAATTGGGGATTAATAAACCCTATTTGGGATGGATGAACCCATTTAGGTATGGATAAAATCCGCCTAAATCGTTTAAACGTGTCTAACACAAGTTTTTGCCTAAAATAATTAGTTTTTTGGATGCACTGGTGTTTATTCATGTGCTCAACTTGTGAGCCCATTAGACAAGAATCTCTCACAACCTACTACCTTCTCTTACAGTGGCATATTCAGTATTTCAAAATTAGAGTATAATATATAAATAATATTAAAATGAGAATATATCATGTAAAAATATATAAATAATAATAATAATATATATATATATATATATATATATATATTAAAAATAATAATTGGGAAGTAGGCCTGTATACGCCACTGTCCCCTTATTAAAGACCTACTAAATGATAGTTAATTTTCTTCTTACTATTTTTATAAAAACAAATAAATCGTTTCTTGGATAAATAAGCTTCCATATTTAGGGTTTGCAAAATAGGACTAAATATGCAAATTAAGATTATTGAAAATCCAGAGATGCAAAAGTGAATAGAAATAGTAATAATTTTTGGGTCAACCAGCCCTGTAACATAAGTTATATAACTGCCTGGGCCTTCTGATTGGGGCTGTTTTGGGAAATGTATTTCTGAAATAACTAAAATTATCAAGAGATATGTTTAATAGAGGGAAGGTCTCATATTAGGCTAGCCTAAACGGTTTAGGCTAGTTTTATCCATTAACCAAATCCAAACTCATCTAATATATCCTAATTGGGAATTAATAAACCATATTTGGGATAAGTGAACTCATTTGGGTATAGATAAAACCCACCTAAACCGTTTAGGCGTGCATAATGCAAGTTTATGCATTTAATAAATTGTTATTTTAAATTTAATTCAGACATACATACTTGATCTCTTCCCCTATGTTTGTGTTGGGAAGGGGCTTTACTTGTCATTGGGTTTGCATTTTTCTTCTCCTTATTTTGGCCAATTGTGGTGAATGATGTGACGTGTTTGTATAAATGCATTGTTCACTAAGCTTAAATATAATAATTTATGTATATGAAATATATTATTTAGTTAAAATATAAATTATATGTACAATGTAAAATTGATTCTAATTGAATATGAGTTGGTCTCTTGAGAGACGGTCTCACCATTTTTTTAATTGTGAGACGGACCTTAATACATCATTTCAATAAGTTAAATACATCATTTTATTTTAAAAAATTACATTATCTGCAATAAAGAAATACATCATTTGTAATAAAGAAACACATCATTTTATTAAATTTGTATCACAATAAAAATAATGAGACATCATTTGCAATAAAGAAATATATTATTTCATTAAATTCGTCTCACAATAAAAATGATGAAACCATAATAAAATGCTCTTAACTAAAATGTATTCTGCTCTGAAAAATCTCACAAAATACATATCTAGATTAGACCCACCATGATAAAGTTAAATATTCTTATAATATTATCAATAATGATATCGCTAAAAAAGAACTATCAGAATAAAATAACACTTAATAATTTAAACTAGTAAAAATTTTAAACATAGTTCAACATATAGCAACTCTTATAAAAATATTCAGAATATAGCAAAAGTGTTTTGGCCAAGCTTTGAATGGAGTTAAAATTCCAATTATACCCTCCTATGTATTTCCTTTCTATTTATCTTAATTTAATTCCATTTACACAAATTAAAATTTCGTCTACACGATTAATCAAAATTACCATAATTCCGCATACACAATTTTGGTATCAGAGCTATATGATACATTTTATTTGGAATGACACTACTAAGAGAAGAAATTTTGAAAATTCAAAATAATATAAAATTAATAAAAGAATTAATAAAATTTCATAAAATAGAAAATGAAATATAAGAAGTATTTCAATTAGAAATTTTATTAGAAAAATAACTCAGAATTTTAATAACTGCATGACAGAAGGGAATTCAAAAGTATATAATTTAATATTAACATTAATAGAAACAATTAAAGAAAATCAAAAAGAATTATTAGATTCAATAAATCGAATAAAGAAAACAAAAATACGAAAATATAAATACCAAGATTTAATAAATTTCCTAAAAGAACAAGGAGAATTAGATAATGAAGAAATATTAACAGGAAAAGAAAAATGTCTTGAATGTAAAGAGACATTAAAATTAATACAAGAATTAATAACAAAAGGGACAACTAGAAAATTATAATACCCCGTGTATAAATTCGATCTCACAACAAGTTTTTGGGATTT
>JAPKLW010001226.1:80222-133474 GCA_026898455.1 Plectranthus barbatus
TGTTTTGAATGTTTTGAGAAAATAAATATTAAACAAATGTATGTTTCGTTGATTTTCCTTATCATTTAACTACAAGTCTTCCGTTGTTTTAAATTATAAAAAAATTATTTAAAACCATCGACCACGACTGTAGCGCGCCCCAAAGTTGGGAAGGTCAGTTGGGGGCTTTACAAAAATTAATTAATGAACCTATAAATTTAACAAATAAATAGATACCACCAATTCGAAGATAAACGAAATAGAAAAATTAGCAAAATTAATAGACAAATTACAATTACAAGATTTAATAGTTGCAAGAATTGATGAAGAAGATGCTCAAGGTATATCATATATGGAATAGATAGTGATGATGAAAATCCAACATTAAATATGGAAGAAGAAGAAGAAGAAAAACGTAAAAAAGAAGATTATAAAAAGCGACAAGAAGATGCTTCTACAAGCAATGAAACACGACCAAATAAATACGAAAAAAACTTTGTTGATTATATGTATAAAAATGATTATACATATACAACAGGAAAATACAAAAAGAATACTCCACCATCATACATTCAGAAAGAAAGAAGTATAAGCAGTGGAGTATTAAACATAGATTGTGCATCAAATGCATCAAGTTTAATTATGTTATGGATAAATCAATTACAAATGATAGTCCAAACTGATGATGATACAATTAGCAAATTACCACTAGAAGATTTTTTAACATATATAATGTATAAAGCTACAGGACAATTATCAGACTGGTTACATACAACGCCATGTAATTATAGTAACTATGCTAAACAAGATACATCAAAAGAAGCTAAATTTGACCTTCTTAAACAATTAACCAAAGAAATATTTGCAGAATTTTTTGGGGATGAAACAGAAACAGCACGAGAATTTGAAAAATTACATATTATAAAAATACTAAGTAATATGGATCTCTGTGACCCATGTTTTATAGAAAATTTCTTTTGCCAAATAAAATAAAATTATTATAAAACATCAGATAGAACTGGCCTATTAGATATAGTAAAAAGTAAACTACCACCAGCAATGTTACAATATATAAATATACAATTAACAAACCCAACAAAAACTAAAACAAAAGAAACATTAGGATTAATAGAAAAATATGCATTAGAATATAGAGATGAATTGTGTATGAGAAAAACCGAAGAAAAATATTTAGAAAAAATAAATATACGATGTTGTAAACAACTTGAAACAATTCCACATCACTATGGATGTAAACCAGAAAGAAAGAGAAGATATAAAAAATAATATTACCCTCGATATAAAAAATATAGAACATTTAAAAAACCATGGAAACAAAAACATCAGAGGAGGTATAGAAAATACGATAATAAGAACACAAGAAATAAGAAAAATTCGAAAGATAAAAAGACATGTAGATGCTGGAAATGTCAAGAATTTGGCCATTATGCTAATGAATGTCCAAAGAAAAACTTGTATAAAGAAAATAAAATAAAACTTATATACTCTTTAGGGCTCGAACCTATAGAAGACATATACGAAGAAGGCGAAGAAATGAATTTCGATACATATAGCATAGAATCTGAATCTGAAAGTTCCAGCTATACAGAAAGTAGTGATGAGCAAGAATAGTACATTTATAAAAGTAAAACTATTTAATAAATATACTTTTGCGTATATAGATATTGGAGCAACTATATGCCTTGCACAAGAAAGAATGTTACCAGCAAAATATTGGTCAACACTAGAAAAACCAATACAAGTAAGAATTGCTAATAATAAAATTATCCAAATAAATGATAGAGCAAAAGATCTTGTAATACTAATTGAAGGAAGAAAATTCCCTCTAGACACCTTATACAAACAAGATACAGGAGTACCATTAATACTAGGAAACAGTTTTCTTAAAAAATATTACCCTTTTATTCAAGAAATTGATAGAGTAAAATTACGTTGTCCAGCAATGGAAAATCAACGTAGACATTTAGTTACAACAAAGATATATACTACACTTTCCTTTTTACAAGAAAAGATTATCCATGAACTTAAAAATCAATTAATTCTGTACATTCACGAAGAAATCGAAATAAAAGTCTTGAGAATCCTCGACGAAATAAGCAGTCAAGATCCTTTAGACCCTATTAAAAATACAAATACAATGGAAGTTAGGATAGAATTAATAGATCCTAATAAAGAAGTAAATGTATGTTGGTCCTTAAATATCAGAGTCGTCGTGCTTAGACAGAAACACGAAATGCAGCGGAATAAATAATCGTCACTTACACTTTATGTTTTTCTTTTTAAAGTTTAGTTAAGCTCAGAGATAGATTAAGGTTTCTTCACAGTTATACACTAGCAATATGATTGCTAGGTTTTAAATCGTATGAGCAATGTAACAGTAAAAGAACACAGTATTTATAGTGGTTCGATCCAAAAAGATCTACGTCCACTCCTTAGCCGAAACGCTAAGAATTCACTAAGTAAGTATACATATTACAAGGATTCGCCTTTTACAGTTAAGTAGGCAGTGAGCTTTCGGCCTGGCTACTTGACAGCTATCCTCCGATAACCTGAACTCCTCAGATGTAGGTTTGGCTAAGTCAAGGGCACACCTTCGAAACACCTGCCTTTCCTACTTTGGAAGTTTTATAGTCACTTCCTGACTTTCCTTGAATACGGCTAAACGCCCGTCTTAGTCTAGACCTTTTCAGGTGTTCGACTGATGGATTCTTTCTGAAAAGAAAGGTATCCCAATGATTGAAGATTCTTGAGTGCAATCAAGAATCTCTTCAATGGAGTGTGAGTAAATCAATGAACGACACTTCAGGTTGTTGAGAGCTTTGAATACTCTTTATCACGGCTCTCAACTGACTACTTTTACTTTGTTCGCTTTGTCAAAGGAATCTCTCACTTGAATGCTTGCGAATGTCTGTAGTGATTAAAGCAGTAGTAGTCGTCGATTCTCTCTTTTGGACTTCCTTTTATAGGTGGAGATTCAAATCTTGAATCTCCATATCCGTTAGACACAACGTTTCTTTTGTCCGAGAGTGATAAGACTTGTTCAGTCGCTTTTTGATGTTGATCTGTACTTTCCGATCTACTTCGGGAAAGTCTCGTCCTTTGTGTGTGCTTTTTGTCAGAACGGCAGTATAGCTTCAGCCTTTGACATTCTTCTCTGCTAATGTTCATTAGTGATCTGCTATTTGTCTTGGTTTGCTGAATGTTTCTGTTGACACTCGATCCTTTGACGTCTGTTCTGCTAGCATCTTTATAGGTTTGCTGAGCGTTAGCAAATGCTAAAGCCTTAGCATTCTGCTAGCGCGTGTCTTCTAGCAAACGCTGTCCTTCGATATCTGCTAGGAAATCCTCTAGCAGGCTAATCTATTACAACTCAATTTATAACCTATACAGGACTTTACAAGATATGCTAGACTGTCTAGAATTCAGCAAATGATCGACCAATCGCTAAGGTTTAATCCAACAAAACCTTTTTACAAATAAATTCTAAGGGAGATTTTAGGAATAATTTCCCAACAATGTACCAAATAGAATTCCATATACAGAAAGAGATGTCGCAGAATTTAAAGAAGAAACAGAAAAATTATTAGAAAAAGGAATTATAGAACCAAACATAAGTCTACATAGTGCACCAGCATTCTATGTTGAAAATCATAATGAATTAAAACGGGGAAAAAGAAGAATGGTTATAAATTATTAAGAAATGAATAAATCCACTAGAGGAGATGCATACAAATTACCTAGGCAAGATTATATTTTTAATAAAATTAAAAAGGCAGAATGGTTCACAACCCTTGATGCAAAATCAGGATATTGGCAGTTACGATTGCATAAGGATACTAAACCTTTAACAGCATTTAGTTGTCCACCACAAAATCAATATCAATTTACAGTTATGCCATTTGGATTAAAACAGGCATGATAAGCTCATATTTATACTCACTTATCTATATTTTTCTCCATTGTTTCAAGTGTTTTACATTATGTTTTTACTTATTTCTGTGCATGAGTCTATTTTGGAGGGTGTTATGCCTTTGATGGGTGATTTTTGCAGGTTTTAGGCCAAATTCGTTGGAAATCCGTACCGAAAGCAGCTGATGTTCAAAGGAACAGTCACGAATTCTTCCACACGTGGAATCTTAGCTAATGGAGCATGAAAAGAGAAAGATCTTTGAATTAACTTTCCAACGCAGCTGGAATCGGGTCAATCGGAGTTCGGGAGTAAAAGTTATGGCCAAAACCGTGAGACTGCTCAGAAGGGGATCGACGCGTGCATTCCTGTCGATCGACATGATTTGTGTCGCTCGACACAGAGGCTCAAATTGCAGAATCAACACAAATTCAGCCCCGGATTTTGATTGTAAGGTTGTGTCAATCGACAGGAAGCCTGTCGATCGACACAGATGTCCGGGAAGGCTGTTTTTGGCCTGTTTTGGCAGTTTTTGCTATTTTTACCCAATACTCAAATTAGGTCTTTTTCTCCCTCTATAAATATGAACTCTTAGGCACGGAATTAGATCTCTTTTTCTCTGTTTTGCTGAATACATTGGAGTTTTTCAAGACATTGAAGGTTCCTATTTTATTTGTAAGTCAATTAATAATATGTTTGCTTTAATTCTAGTCATATTTTGTGGCTAGAACCCTAAACAGGTTCTAGGGTTATGATTTCTTTTCTGATGCATGTTTAATTGATATCAACTCTTGAAGTATGGTTTAATTCTCTGATTTAATATTATAATCTAGATTAAAAGAAGGACCGAGAGGTGAATTGAGATCTAGGTTTATAGTTAATAATTGATGGATCGACAGATGAAAATTATTAACATGAAGAGAGAATTAATTGTGTTTGTTTTCTGTCTCAAAAGGAAGAAACTTGCATAGGAATTAATTTGATAATTATTGAGATTGATTAATTTGGTGTTCTTGAGACCGAGAGGAGATAGTCACTAATTAATAATCTAGGATTTAATTGCCTGACCAAGGAATTTAATCCACAAAAAATCTATGTTTTCCCCATTGCTGAGTTGATTGAGATTGCATGTTGATGATCAGATTATCTGCCCTAAGATCTGTGTTTCTCTTTAATTATTTTCAAACCCTTTAATTTCTTGCAATTGTTATTTTTAAATTCCAAAACAAAATCCATTTTCTATTTTCCTCAAACATCTATGATTTATTAATTATAGCTAGTACTTTGGATAGTTCGTTGCACAGTCCCTGTGGGATCGACCACCTAAGGGTGTAAAAAAATTATTATTTGCTCGCTGCTTTCTGTAGTTATCAAGGCACCTAGTATCTATCAACGATTTATGGATAATAATCTTAAAGGGTTTGAATCTATAAGTTTGTCATATATAGACGATATTATAATTTTTACTTTAGGAACAAGAAAACATCATTTAAATCAAGTTGCAAAGATTCTATTACAACTAAAAGAAAAAAGAGTAATTCTAAGTAAAGAAAAAGCAAAAATAGCATTATAAGAAGTAGAATTCCTAGGAATGAAGATTTTAAAAGGGGGATACATAGAACCACAAAAACATTTATTAGAAAAAATTAATAAATTTCCAGATAAATTAGAAAATAGAAATCAAATACAACGATTTCTTGGTGTTTAACCTACATTGGTGAAAAAGGTTTTATAAAACAACTTTCAAAAGAACGAGCATTACTACAAGAAATGATATCAGAAAAGATTCCATGGAAATGGACAATTAGTGCAACACAAGCTGTAAAAGCTTTAAAAGAGTTATGCAAAAATCTTCCAAAACTATATCTACCAAAACCAAACGATTTACTCATTTTAAATACTGACGCAAGTCAAGATACTTGGGGAGCAGTCCTTCAAGCAATCCCAGGTGTTTATAATGATTTTAAAATATTTATCACAAACAATAAACCATCTGAAGTAAAAACATTTTTAAAACAATTTTAGAATATATTATTAACGAAATGGGCATCAGGAACATTTAAACCAGCTGAGAAAAATTATACGGTCCATGAAAAAGAAACACTTGCATTTATAAAAGCATTACGAAAATTCAAATTGGACTTACAACCAATAAAATTTATATATCAAACGGACAGTTCTTATACAAAAGACTTTACAAAATACAAGATAAAAGAATCGTATAATAAAGGACGATTGCTTAGATGGAGCCTTAAGCTCAACAATACGATTTCTTATTTTTATACATTTCAGGCAAAGAAAACAATCTAGCAGATACATTAACAAGAGAATGGAAGGAGTATGATCCATCCTGAAAACAGAAAGAGAAAGATTATTAGAAAAGGCAAAACAACTTCGTTTGCAAGCACAACAGTTACAAAAAGAAGCAAGCCTAGCAGATAAAGAAGCATATGCAATAGAATTAATGCTTAATTCATCCAGTGGCAAACCGGCCGAAGATTTCTCAGCAACAACAATCAAGGATAAGTCAAAGGCAGAAGAACACGCAATTAACGGATCTCGATCTAAAGAAAAATTTGATGAAGAAGAAAGAGCTAAAGCATACTATGTTATTTTTAATGGCTTAAACACAGGAATATATGATGACTGGAGCAAGGCAGCAATCTTCATCAACAACCAAAGCGGCATCATCTACAAAAAATACCCTAGCCTACAGGAAGCAAAAAATTCACTAACAGAGTACCGAAGTACTTATGCAGCAAAAGCAACAATGCCAGGACAACCACTTCAATCAAGAATGGCAAGTTTAGGGCGAATCCCTAATAACAAACCACTAACAATAAATTATATCCCTACTGAACAAGAACGGGAAGAACTAACAAAACTAGCCAAAGTAATTTTTTATCAAGAATATAATTTCTTGATTAACTATACAACGGCAGACAAACTATCAAGCATATACCCTGTTGAAGGCACATTTCAAGGGCCAAAGGCAATCGTATTTCCTGAAGCAGATCCAATTAAGACATATATGATATTCCAAAGCGGACTCATAAGTACAATTTACTTCGAAAACATGGATATATTTCGATACTTTCCAAACTATATGAAGAAGGCTATCCAGCAATATCATTCAGGAGTAATAAAGCAAAGAGAAGGATTCTTAAAGATATTTGCAACATACCCACTATTCTTTGAAGAAGGAGAACAAGCAGGACAAGTTAGACAAACAGCTATACAACTATGCCAAATAGGAGTAAGCAATCAGAACTACCCAACTATTGGAGAAACAAAGCACGAAGATATCATACAACAATTCTTAAATAATTATGTTCTGATACTACTACAGGGAATTAAGATCAGGGCACGAACAAATTATATCTCAAAATCAGTAATTATATGGAGCATGCAAGCACGAGAAAAAGAAGTTGACAGTCAAAGTCAAAAATATATAGAGAAATTCTTAAGAGATCTACAAGCTATTGATTTTGAATACACCCCAGAAATAAAACAAGAAATTTGTACCACACTAGTGGAAGAATTTCCTGGAGATCATGCCTGTAGCATTTGTACACCAAGCACCGACGACGATGCAGACTTTGAGACAATAGAAGAAAAAAAGATGTGAAAAGGCATCACCATTTCTGTCATTTTTGTTTCTTTCCTTTTGAAACTACTATGTAAATTATTAGATTCTACTGTGTAGTGGTACCCCTCCAAGGGTAATTATGTAAAAGGCAGACCTTTTGTCGACTATAAATAATGTGGCTCTCATTAGGAGAGGACACACTCTATCTTGTAATATATCTTTCATATACAATAAGTTTCCTTGTCTACATATGATCTCTGGCGGATCTGAAAAAGGCTACAACGAAGAAGCTATTTTGCCAAATTGATCTTGAGATCTTAAAGAAGAAACATTTCAGGTATGAAATCACAAAATTCTTTTACAAAGTACAACATATCAAGCATGAAATGTCAAAGTGGCAACCTATATCGCTGTGACAGCATATAGCAGGCCCGACAAAGTAATAAATGATATGAAGAACATAGATGTTAAATTATATCATAATAATTATAATCAATATCATATACTAACAAGTATAAATATAAAATTAGTTGTTGCATTAATTGACACAGGATCTTGTACAAGTTTTATAAGTAAAGATCTAGCAACAAACATTTATGATTTATATACAGAAGTAACATATATTACTCTCGAATGAACTCCAGTACGAAACACTAAATATACATCTGTTAATATTATTTTTAGTAAAACACTTTCAGTAAAAATAGAAATACCAATTGATGGAAGATCTAAACAAGAACAAAAAGAAATAATATTAGGGATAGATTTTCTAGAAAACTTTAATTATAAAATATAAAGTAAAGAATTAATACTAAAAATACAAGGTGAAAAATTTAAAATCCCACGAATAAATTTATATAAAGGAAATATTAAACAATTACTATGAATACCTTTGAAAAAGGAGAAAACTCGAAGCAAGAACAAGAACAAGATAATATACAAGAAATAGCAAAAATAGAGTCAATCGGAAAATATTTGTCTGATATAATATTCGATAAGAAAATAATAAATAAGGTACGAAAAAAGGAAGAATTAACACTTAACTCTAAAGAAAGTATAGAAACTCCAACATTTAATAAAAGAATATCAAACATACTAAATCGAGAATATATATAGTATATTATGGAATAATGAGTGGAGAATCAATAGTATACATGAATCAAGCAACATATGAATTCCAAGCATACATAATGAATAAAGAAAAAATAAAAGAAAAAATACCTAAAAGATCAGAAAAAACTAGGATACATACATATTGGAATAATACAAATAATACTAAAATCTACTTATTTCACAGGAATAGATTCACCCGTACAATTACAAATTGTTGACAATAGAATTATGAATGAAAAAGAAAAAATTATAGGAGAAATTGATGGCAATTTAGGAAATGACATTATTAAATTTAATGTTGCATTACAATATGAAATTCCTTTTCAAACACAAACCTTTAGTGATGTAATCGGAGTACGAAGCAATTTTAAAAGAAAAGATTTAATGAAATCCTTAGATATACCATTTACTGTAAGTTACAAAGCATCTTATGCATTAACTAACATCAATTTAAGTATAATTTTTCAACATAGGGATAGAATATATACAGATGAATTATTAAGTACTACAAGTACGATAATAAGAAAAAATGATAGCCTACAAAAATTCATTCAACGAAGTTCATCTCAAAGAATTCAAAATAATACACCAATCTCAAAAAGTATTATAGAACAAGCAAGACCCAGTACAAGTAATATAAGCCAGAATAAATGACCTGAACCACTAAAAATACAAACATTACATTCAGATAATCAAATAACACAACTAAATAAACAAACATAAGAATTAAAAACAGTAATTACAGAGATATATGATAAAATATAATGTTTCTATTACAACTTAGAATTAGAAATGTGTATTAGAAATAAAAGATATGGAAATATTAGAAACAAAAATAATTATAATTGAAATAAATAAAAGAGAAATAATTGAAGGGTATTTATGGAAGAAAAATTAATGAAAAGGTACTTTTGCTATTTTTTGGAGTTTCTCATAAGAGTTACTCCCTCCGTCCCATTACATTAGACACATATTCCTTTTTGGTTCGTCCCATTTATTAGACACATTTCCTAATTTGACAAAAAATTAACACTACATAATCAAAATTAACTACATTTAAAATTACTACCTTACCCCCAAATATTCTATCAAATTCCCCGTATCTTTTTAAGTTTGTAATTAGTAATTATTTTATTAATATTTTATATATTAATTTTTTTTAAACATTCAAATACTATTTGTCTTGGTTTATGTGCCACTCCCTCCGTGTCTAAAAATATGGAATGGAGGGAGTATTATTTATTAAACTATATTTAACCAAATTATTAGAATAGATTTTTCTCATAAAATAACAACTGCTCCACGTAATCATGAAAATAGTAAAGAAAAAAACCTAATTCTGTCTGATACAATCAACTGCTTAACGATAAACATAAAATTCCTCGCCACCTCGTAGAAACCAACAAAGATTGCTTTTCTGGGTTGCGGTGATGCCGAAGCAATCCCAATCCAATATCCCATTTTAATTCCACTATTTTTCTGGAAATCACACTCACTTTCACTCACCCACCTCTCCATTTCTCTCTCATTCTGGTCCCTTCGTTGTGTAATATCACTATATCTTCGAATAATAGGTCCCTTTTGTCCCAGATTTTCAAGGTATTGTTTTAAAATTTCACATTTCCGTACTGAAGGAAAATTGTTGTGATCTAACTGCTAAAGATTCGATTTTTTACTAATGGGGTTCCTTTATATTTGCTGGATTTCGTATTGTTTTGCAGGTTGATAGTTTTTAGCAATGGGTAATGCGTCGTCAGTATTGACTCAGTATGATATTGAAGAAGTTCAAGAACACTGCAATCATCTATGTGAGCATTCTTGATTTTGTCCACCATGTGTTTGTCATTAGTGATTTTTTAAATTTTCAATAATTCAGAGCTTTTTTGTTTTTTTCATGAATTTGATGATGTAGTTACTCAGCAAGAAATAGTCTCTCTGTACAATAGATTTTGCCAACTTGATAGGAATTCGAAAGGGTTCATATCCAGTGATGAGTTCTTATCAGTACCAGAGTTTGCGATGAATCCACTTTCTCAGGTAGTTATTTGATCGATTATTTGTTGGATGTAATGCTGTTTTGTGTAGAAATATAGCAACTCATAATTCTTCTCCGATTGTATATTTAATAGCGGCTGCTTAAGATGGTAGATGGTCTGAACTTCAAGGACTTTGTTGCATTTCTGTCTGCTTTCAGTGCTAAAGCAACCGTGCCACAGAAAATCGAGGGTGAGTTTCACACCTCAGCTAAGAACTTTTTAGGAATCGTATTGTTTTTTTCTAGAAATCTAGATTGAATATCCAAATTGTTTGAGGAAATAAGTTTTCCTTGTGTGTAGACAATGTGTTTTCTAAATAGTGAGCTAATTAAAGTTTGATGGCTACTGAGAATCATCTGATAAAGAAATAGCCTCCACTTGCTTTTCAAATGTATGTGATAACACAAGAAAACTCAAGTTGGATGATACAAGCCTTGAGACTTGAATTGTTTCAGAAGGAAATATACCCCGTAAAATTTTTGACTGTGTTTCACAAGGGAGATTACCAGAAAATGTGAATAGTTTGCCAACTTCACCAGCATTATTGCTCTTTCTCATTTTGAGTCTGAAGATATTTGTGTACCGTGAAACTTCGCAAAGATCAGATGGATATTTCTGCAGTTGATTGTACTAAAATGCCTGAGCTGAATTGCAAGTGTTTCTCTTTTGCATGAGCTCGTGTATGGTTATTTTCCCCCAAGCATATTTTTTGTCACCTTTTTCCACTATTCTTCTCCTCAGTTCTGATTTTACAATCTTCGTTGTTGTGCTCGAGTGATCTGCTGTTATAGCTTAAATGCAAGAAATCGAAACCACTAGCAAGAAAGTGGTGGTTGTTTTGTTTCTTTCATGTGGTTTATATCCATTCCAACTTATAGTTTCTTTTTCCTATACTTACTTTTACTGCATGGCATTGGTCTCCATTAAAACTCGCTTGACCATCTCTCCTGCTTTCCCAGTTATCTTCAAAGTATATGATTCTGATTGCAACGGGAAGGTGAGTTTCAAAGACCTCGTACAAGTGCTCCAAGATTTGACCGGCTCATTTATGTCAGATAAGCAACGAGAGGTATTCAATCGTCAAACATCAATCTACAAGTCAATTTTGCGCTGTTTCTGCAAAGTAGTTACTACCTGAGCCAAAGGAAAACGAAAACCAAGATTTGCTTCATATCTGTACCATAGTCAGTAGCTAGATATGGATAATTCTCTTTCATCATCATCAATCAAATCACTGATCGCGACCCAGGTAATCCAAGTCATTGTGAGTAAGTTCAGAATGTGAACAAGGAACAAATACACGCGACTATGGCAAAATCAAACTTTTTTTTAGGAGCTCCTCTAATGTCTACTGGTTCATGACTCTGTGTTGGACTACTTGACAATTCATAATCTGCTTTCCTCGTCGTCTGCAGGAAGTTCTAAGTCAGTTGCTGCAAGAAGCTGGTTACTCGAAGGAATCTTCTCTTATGTTGGACGACTTTGTTAAGGTTCATTCTGATTATTTCAATGACTTTGATCGATGTAATGAGCAGATATTATATATCATACTGATTGAGTTTATATTTGATGATTGATACAGATATTGGAGCATCCTGGTCTGAAAATGGAGGTGGAGATCCCAGTGGATTGATTATTGATTAGCTTAGGCTCCATATCCCAGAAAAAAATATTTATATTTGTATAGGTGCACAATTGCAAGATCATAGTTTTACTCTTCTTTTTCTTTCTGAAGAAATGTCTTTTAATAAACATATTTATAATTGTAATATCATCATACTACATTCAATATTTCATTTGCCTCGGCTCGATTCGATTCAATTAGGATAGAGTACCTTGAACTAAAGACAAATGTAGCATGTGAAGTTTTATGGAAGAGGAAACTAATTTGCTGCTGCAACCTCACAAGAAACATTCATAACCGCCTTCATCTTGTCTAAATCCGGCGCCCAGATTTCAATATAATGGGACAAATCTTGCGCCCACCAACATCCAATTCCAATCTCTCTCTCTCTCTCTCTGAGCACACACCACAAGGCAAGAACAATACTGCCATGGTAAGTTTGTAAGCATCGTCACATACGAAAGGGATGCTTCTTGTTAGCGCATCAAGATGCAAGAAGCAGTTGAATGGGGCTTCCACGTCAAATGACAGGGTGGCTGAGAAATCCCATCATCGGAGAAGAGAAGCTGAAATCAAGCAACTGGAGAGGAGGTTGAGGAGCCTTGAAGAAGAGGCAGAGATGCTGCTGGAGAGTTTGGAGGAAAGTAGAAAGATAATAACAGACATACACCTGCATTTCAACACCATACGAGACTGCATGGAAGCCCATCAAATAGTTTCACTTCACAAGGTCAAGGTACGTGTATAAATATTGCTAACTACTTCCATCGATGATTAGTCACATTCTCTCATTCATCAAGTTGCAGCTGGTTCATGTGCAGGCCATGGAACGAAGAGCCGGTCTGCTACAGATCCTATTTCAAGAATCAAATCCTTCCATCCTCAACAAGGCCTTAGAAGCCAAAGCTTTACTAAAAGATTGTTTCAACCTTTAAGCATGCATGGCTCCATAGCTTTGGGTGAGTTTACTTATTGTTATTGCAATGAGAAAAGGCAAATCACTTCTACTACGATATTGTCCACTTTGGGTCGAAGTCGAACAAACAACCCGACTGTTTTATCTTTAGACATCTCCAAAAGGTTGACTGGTTTAATTTCTGAGCACAATTCATTAGGCATGATCACTTTAGCATTAGAAATTTCGATTTGTCAGCTTGAATAAGTTCATGAATAAGAACTATCTGACACGAGACAACCAAAGGAAACAAAAAGATTATTACACGTCCAACACAAAGCTTATTTAGTTCCCAGCAACGTAAATAATCATGAACAATGTAGCATTAATTCATTACTCCTCAGAGCTCCACAACTACAACAGACAGGCCTTAAACCCCTCCTCCAACTCCTTCCCGTCGAGGTTCTTCCCGATGAATACCAGCTTATTTATTCTTGGTTCGTCCGCGCCCCATAACCTATCCGGTGAGCCTTGGAATATGTCGTGGACACCCTGCATTGGTACACATTTACTTGCATCTGTAAGCCATGAGTTGCAACGATAACAAATCATCAAGTGCATAGTTTTTTTAGCTTCAAATCACCTGAAAAACAAATCTCTCATCCATGCCACTGACAGATAGAAGACCCTTCATTCGATATATGTCCTCACTTCGGTCCAACAGCAAGTCGCCTAGCCACAGATTGGCCTGAAAGGTTCCACCGAATAAACGTTAGAAAAGGGTATCTCGTTGTGTAGGATAAGTCATTAGATAAGACAACCATGGAATCAACCTTTTCAAGGTCTAAGGTGCCTTCACAAACTATGCTAACTGAAGAAACACCGGGGTCATGAGAATGGTCGTGGGAGTGGTGATCATGATGTTCTGCAACAGAATTCAAGAAATTAGAGATGAGTGGAAGTAAGGAATGCAATTAATCCTTGGATGGAGATTAAATCAATTGTATAAATTTGTTTTATCCGATGTCAAGGAAAAGTAAGAGATGGAGTTAAAGAGAAAAGAAAGGATCTTCCAGTAAATAGTTCTGATCAATAAGTAATATCACACCTTATTCAAATCTTGAAGTCAATTTTCAAGAAAGTAAAACAACAAAAAGTTATTACCGTGTTTATGGTCATGTTCATGACCGTGATGGTGGTCATCATGGTGGTGGTGATCGTGGTGATGATCGTGCTCGTGGCTATGACTAACATGATCTTCCTTTGAATCAACAGCACTATCAATTCTGCATGAATTCACTTAGTTTGAGAAATCATATACCTTGAATCATACTCTGACAAACTTATCGCATATTTACATGGAAGAATGCACAGCATGATGTCATTCAACGCCAAAGGCATGCAACTTTCCGTATCAGAACATTACAACTTGAACAATGATTGTTTTTTTTTAAATTGGGTACAAAATTCAAATGGTTAGGGGGTGTCCCATCCTATTCTCGAACCCATGACCAATTGATCATAGGCAAACAGCTTTGACTACTGCGCTCTGTGGTAGGAGACTGAATAGTGTATTTTAATGATGGCAAGCTAGCACGGTAAAACAGAAAAAGAACAATACCAGATAAATGATGCAACTACCTAACCTACGACTATGTCGCGAATTCATAGAAAAATAAAACAACCGACCAACTACCAACATCTGCTTATGCCAATTCATGCCTTGAAAGCAACATGAAAACCTAGACTGGCACATAGTGATAGGGCAATGTAACTCTATACATAAGTTGAAAAAACAATTTCTCACATTCCCGAAAGCCCTAACAAATTTTCTCAAGTATTTTCCGACAACCTGGTTCACTGTTATTAAAGATTGAAGTCCAGATTCATTCCAAGAATTGACAATAGAAAGATATGATCAATCATGAACAGTTGCATCTCGAATAACAAACTATAGTTAATCAGAAGAACATAACAAAGCAAGTTCGCATTTTTATTAAGAATTTCTCAATAAGCTATATCATCACTTTGTTGTTAAAATCTGGATGGTTCAATAAAACCGATTATAACATCATAATAAGCAAGCAAGATCTGGAAGCAATATCTAGATGAGGCAAATCGTAAAAGGCTAAAGAAAAATCAGCATATAAAGCAAACTATAACAAGGATCATCTGCTGAAAAGAAACCCTCTCATAATCAGAAATATAAATCAGAACCTTTCCAAGTCGAAGCCTCCTACACCAAGAACATAATCCAAATCAACTTGTCCAAATTGTGTTCCCTTAAGATGAGCCATGCGATTTATGCCCTGGATTACACGAATAGATTCGTTAGAATGAATCTAGGGGAAAAGGTGAATGATAGAAGTAGGCAATAGGAATAACAGAGACACCTACCCTTATCCTTTCAACCAAAGAAGCAACCTCAGGTTCACGAACAAGATCAGTCTGCAATGAAAATATCACGAAATGAATCGAGTATAACCTGAAGCATAACTTGTTCACTATCCAAACTAGAATTAGTATCATTACAACACTATGAAGGCAAGAATCTGAAAAAACAGGCACAAATCGGCTAAAACCTCACGAACAATCATTACTTTAGAGTTTTTGAAAAAGGGCACATAATTTAAACCACAGATTACCTTGTTTACTATGATGCGATCAGCATATGCAATTTGTTCTACTGCCTCGTTAACAACACCTTCAGGCTTGACTTCATCGAGGTGAATACGAGCATGCTTAGCATCAACAAGCGTAACCACTCCATCAAGTTTAACATCATTAAATATTTGATCTTCAGCATAAAATGTCTGAATTATTGGTGCTGGATTTGCTAATCCTGGAAAGATGCAACCAAGTGCAACACGTAGATTCACGTATTAATTTTCATACAGTCAAAATGGGAAAGCAAATATAAGCATGCTGAAACATCTTAGAATGTTGAACATGATGCACTTGTCGTGACATGCTTAGGAATGGATCAACCAACCTGTTGTCTCAATAACAATGTGATCAAATTTCCCTTTCTTTTTACTAATAAGTTCCGAAATCATCCGTACAAGATCCCCCCTCACAGTGCAACATAGACAACCATTGTTGAGCATAATAATGTCCTCTACTCCAGCAGCTTTTGCAGCAACTAGGGAGCCATCAATGTCAACTTCACCATACTGACAAACCAGCAGGTCAACCAAAAATTAGAATTGCTCCAAATACTCCAAACTAAATTAAATCTTGAAGTTCGGTTAAGAGCTTTTAGAATATCAGTATCCTTAACTGAATAGTACGCATCACAGTTCCAATTGTTTTCAAGCTTTTAATTCCAGAACAAACCAAGCAGATAACATATAAGCCCATGAGATTAGGTTAACATCCACTTCATCACTAATATTAACAATACTCCATACCTCATTTTCAATAACTGCAATGCGCTTTCCGTGATCAGCCGTCAAGATGTGGTTTAACAAGGTTGTCTGCAAAAGAATTGAGAATCAATTAGAAGGATCATTAAGCAAGGTTCAATTATCTAAGATTGTAAGGATCCATTATTCCTCAAGAATGCAGAGATTGAATAGGAACAACACTAACCATCACGTGGATAAGATCAATCTGTCATTTTACAATGAACTATTGTGGGAAAGCTCTTACTCACTCAGCACCGACATAATAGCATAAATGGCAGTTAAGTAGGCAACAAAACTCTAAACACTAACAGTTACACCATACTACGACTTTGCACAGAAATCCAAACACGCGCAAGATTACAACTTCAACAAAACAACATGCTTTAGTAGTTCAGAAAAGGGAAAAAAAGCTTTTCTTTGACATAGTAGAATTCCATTTCACTGTTCATAGGTAGCAGAACAGAGAAAACAACCCAACTATCTTTCATACAAAATAAAAAAGATCAAATCCTTTCGTGACAAGTATTCCCTTCACAATTCATCCATAAACATAATTATGAACAACTGAAAAAATACAAATTCTCATCAAATACAATTTACAATAGAAAGAGAAAGATAGGCTTGAAAGTTGAAACACTCAACAGCACACTGTGACTAAATATCAACAGGAAAGTAGGGAAATTGCAAATACCTTTCCAGAACCCAGAAAACCAGTAATAATGGTAGCTGGGATTCTGTTATCAGGAGGGATTTTGGTCAAAACACCAGAATCATCAGTTTCTGCAGCTGACGCGGCAGCAGAAGAAACCGTCAATCTACGGGAAAAGCGCCTTTTCGGCTGCCCCGATGAGCATACAATTCTTGAGTCAGCAGAAACGATGCAAGACAAAAACTTGCGATGTTGAAAACTGAAATTGGGTCGCTTTCCGCCGGGAAAGTGCAAGGCTTTTACCGATGAAATTGGATAAGAGCGGGTTTTAGCCAGTCCCATAAAATTAGTGGCGATTTCCATGGACACTGATGCTAGGGACGCCATTGCAGGCTGCAAGTGCAAGTAGCGGCTGCGTTGAGGGTGTGGTGGTTTTATGATTGTTACAAGTGTCAGAAGATTTGCAGGTTTTTATTGTTCGTGATGTTGGGTTCTTGGGTTTATCCAATTCTTGATTATCATACACAAATAATAAACTTATCTGAAATACATTTTGTTCTCTCAAATACTCGTCGGCCCATTTCTTGATGGAAAGTCCAGCTTAGGTAGTTACAATTTTCAGATTTTTTTCTCAAACTCGAGTTTTATAATATAATAATTTGATTTGTTTAGTAGATTAATATTTCCAAAGAAATATAACATGAATTACAGATTAGGACTTGGAAACGTATAATGGTAATACACAAATTCAAGATATAAACTAACTCATATTTCTAAAAAAGTGAAATTTTAGTCTTTTTTTTTACTATATTAACTTATATATATATATATATTTAAATAATAGTCATTTTTTAAAAAAAACCCTTATTTTTTCATAAATAATGATAAATTTTAATTGATTCAAGAATATAGCGGCGAATATTTTGGTGATTTGGGGAAGGGAGAAGTAGAGCTTGAAGAACTTTTGTATTCCTAGCGATGAAACCATGAATCCATGATGTACGAATGAACAATGATGCACCAAATAAAGGAAGAGATTTTATCCAATATTCGCAAGTCGCTCGTCGTATGCTAATTTATTATACAGAGGTAAATTATGATCGGGACCGGTTACAGCGGCCATATGTTTGCTTGGAAAATTCAATTCTCCCTTAATTGGCCTTATCTCGATGAGTTCCTTTCTTTTTATTCAATATTGTAGATTTGAGGATTGAAATATGATTGATTTTCGTATGTATATATTTGATCTCAATGATTATTTGGTCGTTTTGCTGAGTTTTTTTTTTCTTTTATTATTCACCATATTACACATAATATTTTACCAGAACAAATTATAACGTAAAGTATTTGTCGTTTTAGTATCGTTGCTGAGTTCGATTACGATGAGAAATTATATATTTTCATTTATTTGATTATATCGGCATAATGGAGTTGATTGCTTACATATAATGACATATTTAATCAATTGTAGTAAGTTGAAATTCAAGCAGTTTTTTTTTTGTGTTTATATGAGTTTTCCTAATTGGATTGAAGAGTGACTCTGATGTAGGAAATAGGCATTCACATAAAAGGAGGATTATTTAGATTATATGTTTCCCAGATTCTTGTGTTGTAAAGCCCCAAACTTGTTTCAGTTTCATAGATGCTTATACAGTAGATGAAATCAAATCGTTTGGAAAAGGATTGCCAAGAACAGTAGAATCGGTGTCTGTGTAGTAGCAGTCCTCTCTTGACATATATCTATACATGTAAATCCTAATGTTGGAAGTGATTGTTGCAGCATTTGGGTTGCTGAGTTCTTCGGTGGCTTCCAATAATCAGGACCCTTCTCGATATTGCTATAGTATGAAACCAACATCATTTATAAATGTAACCATCCTTAACAAAAAGTCAAGTAGACTTCTATCACATATTTCTATTATCGTACTAATTGGGTTTATGCTATACCAGGAGAAAAAAAATGACTATAATAGGAGAAACAGAAAATTAATAAAACGACTTCAAGATATTTTAAGGCATTAAAAAGTGCCATGTATGATTTTTAATTTTTGTGTGTGACTTCTTATACAGTTAAAGAAAATTGCAAAATCTTTTTAAAAAAAGACCTACATAATAAACAAGTAGAGACTATTAGATTAATTGGGCTCTAATTCTTTTGCTCTCTTGTTGTTTGATGAGACTTAACTTTATAATTCATCATTTATTTTGATATTTTTTTTGATCCATTGAATCGATTTTCTTGATAAGCACCTTTAACTGATTCGACATTTCAATAATATTCACAGAAGGTGCCAACCAAAGTCAAAGTAGAAGTGCTAGTTTGCGATTTCTGAACTTAAATGATTTTCCTTAGGGGATGAAAATGATGAAGAACAAAATACTAATGCATCTAGTAATGACGAAAATGGTGTTAACAATGAACACGGTGGCATTATCGAATCAGATGAGGACGAAGAAACTACTTTTGATGAACACTCATCTGATGATGATAGCAATGACGGCGGTAAAGCTGAATTGTTCAATTGTACGGTTGCAGATTTTACTACATGGATTCAAAGCCAAAGCGGAATGCGTGCTTTCATTTCAAGTCTCTTGCCTAACCACGCTCTTCTAGAAGGGTATGACACAACAAATATTGATGAACGACAATTGAATAATTGGATGCTTCCCGTGATTCCGGTAGATACATCTGAATTACCGGTGTTAAGAGATATGGGGGCCATATTTGATGAAGAACTAGCCACTGGTTCTATATTCCGGAAGAAAGAGGACTTGTACACTGTTGTAGCCCTTTGGCACATGGGGCACAGAGTTGATTTTAGAGTTGTGCATTCATCTGCAACTCAAATAGAGTATCAATGTCGGCGTGCAAAGAGTTGTACATTCATGTTGCGTGCAGCTTGCAGATATAGTGGTTAGCTTGTGCATAAGTTCAAGGCAGTTCATATTTGTGTTATGAACTTCAATAGCATGAGATCTAGAAATGTTCGATCCAAAGTAGTGGTTGTTTATTTTGCCAAAAATATCACTCGACAAGGGTCCATAATCAAGCCACGTGATATTATGGCAAACTTGCAACACTTATTTGGAATTACGGTGAGCTACACAGTTGCACTTCGAGCTAAAAATGTTGTGATCTCAATGCTTTGTGGTGGTCAACAAGATTCTTTCGAGATGCTCCCAAATACATATTAGTGCTTGAGCAGTTCAATCCCGAAGCCATTACTAATTTGGATATCAGTTCAGATGGTCGATCCCAACACTTCTTATCACATTAGGGGTGTCGCGAGCTGCCTTCTCATCATTATTAAGGCAAGTTATTATCGTGGATGCAATACACCAAATGAACAAATGCGTTTATTTGTTGTTGCTACAAAAGATGGCAACAAACGCATCTCCTCTCTTGCTATTGGTATTGGCCCAATTGAGAATGACAAGTCTTGGAAATGGTTTCTATCTAGATTGCGGGTTGCTTTTTGGATGCAACGATCAATTACTAATCATTTCTGATCAACACATTAGCATTTCTAATGCTGTCGACGCACGAAGTCTGTTATTACCATCTTCAAAAAAAACTAACAAGCTTTGGTCATCCTATTGTAAAGTTGTACAAGCAGGTTGTGTATGCTTACCGTTTTGCAGTCTATAAGCAAGCCATGGACCAAATTCAACAACATTATCTTGCGACACACAACAAGCTAATGAACGTCGGACCTGATAGGTGGGTCAAATAACAATATCATGTCCGTAGGTACAGTTTCTTAACTTCAAATAATGCAAAGGTTTTCAATGCAAGAATGTTAGACGCAAGGCGTTTGACTATCTGCTCCATCATCGAGTCCTTCAGACACATTCTTGAACATTGGTTTGATCAAAGACGGGCTAAGGCATATGCACAAAATGATGAGTTAACTGAAGAAGCAATGACAAAGCTTGCTCATACGATCGAATTATCTCACTTGTACACAGTTGTACCCACTTCGAGTATGCAATTCAAAGTCAGTGATGTCAAGCGGGCATGGAAGGTAGATCTAGAAAACCACTCCTGCGAGTGTTGTGAGTTTTAATTGGACATGATGTCCTGCCCTCATGCTATTGCAACAATTCGGTATGTAATTAATAGTTTAATAGAGGTATAAATTAATTAATATTTTAAATTGTTATATTGTTTGCATTTTTTTTGGATTCTATAGGTTGAAAGGAATGAATTTGTATAATTACATTGCTCCTTACTATACCACGACAACTTGGAGACAAGTATATGACAAAAATGTCAACCCTCTTCCCCTACGGGCTGAGTGGATGGTTTCATAGGAAACAACAACAACTAACGTATTATCACCAATTGTGAGTCGTTAAGTTGGGTGCCCGAGAAATACCCGTCGTCCTTCTGGTGCAAAAGCAGGACAATAATCTACAAGACAAAGAGCTCATAAGCGGTGTAGTGTTTGTAGAGCTACAACACACACTAAGAATCGGTTTTGGGAACGAATTTAGTTGTGGAAATATAATTCAAAATGCTCTCTTGATTTCCTCGGTCTAGTTTTGTGATTTGGTTTTTGTCACAATTCTTTATGTTTACTTTGGGTATGAGAAAAGACAATTTTTTAATTAAGGGTCATATACTGTGGAGTTGAATATGTTTTCCTATTGAACGTTCAGTAATTGTGTTAATCGATAACGAGTTTAAATTCAATTGTTGAGGAGGATGAGATGCTGTAATGATGAAATAAAATATTTCGTTCATGTGCTAGTCGTGACACTTGATGTCGTGCAAGCAATTTTCTTTCTTGTAACTTATTGCATCTCTCTTTTTTCCATTTGCTATGAAAGGTGATTGTTGGAGCTGTAGTTCTGGATATAATATATCTAAATATGGAGTTATTTATGAAAGAACACACTGAATATTTTTTGAAATAGTTTCTTTATGTGCTTAATGAAATAATAAATGATTGAACGTGTTACATAATTGTTTTAACCGATCATATATTGTTCGGATTGTTTCTAAACTATCTTGAAGTAGCTTTACATTGCCTTCTTCTATTGAAATTGTCTCCTACTCTACTAGTCTGTCTTTTGATATTTCCAATTGGACGTTGAGCTGTTAGCCTCCACTAGTTCAACTGATAATAAAATGAATGTTTTGATAATGCAGTTTAAGAAGTCAAAACGGTGGCTCAGAAAACTCGATGTTGTTCCCATTGCTTATGCAAAAGTAATGAAGAAGCTCAATTTTGGTGGTTAAAGCAAAGTTCTCAATTCAACAACATCATTTTATTGTGCCTTTCTTGGGCATTAGATGGGATCAAGAATGATGACCTTGATTGTTTTATGCTAGAGTATATTTATTATTATCAAGATTTATTTGCCTTGGAATGTGGCTCGTGTTGTTGCACGAAATGGAAAAGCTTTTATTTCGTGCAAATATCTACCAAACAAATCATAATTGTGATAATTAAATCAACCTTTCTGTGAAGCATAACATTTAACATTGTATCAACTTTTTGACGAAACATAACATTTAACATTGTATCAACTTTTCTTCAAAGCATAACATTTTAACATTGTATCAACCTTTATAACCAAAATTTTGCCCAGGAAAAATCACATGGCATCCCTCTCTTTTCCAGAAAGGCAGAAACTACACGGTAAACTACTGCTTCTACAAACTTCACCTCCTTTATTGTCACTCATGTGCCAGTTTGCATACAATGAAGTAATATAAGCATATCTACCAGCTTTCATTTATCACGCAGTTGAGATCTTCAACTCGTCTGTTCCAGCAGATTAAGCAAGCATATTATTGGTGAAAACAAGATTCAAGAACACCTTATTTCCTAAGGCAAACAAATAAGTAACATCCGACACCACCCTATATATTCAAGTATAATAAAGAGGAAAGTACCATAGAAATTTTCTATTTTGTTCCAATATACACTGCTAACTTAGATATGTCCCCTATAAAAAAATGAGCATTAAGCACCATGGGACCATCTGATTACAGGACGTTCTGCTTACATACTTAAAACACACATAGATACAGTGACAAACATATTTTTACATACTTAAAACATTACATGTAATAAAATTTTGCAATGTTCTAGCTTTCTGGTAATATAGTCTAATAATGAATAATAATAATGAATAGAGACTTTAAGGGATCAACAAGTGGTGAAAACAATTATACAGGAGCACTCTTGGAAAATACTACCATAAAAAAGATTTATATTTTGAAATGGAATGGCGTCGCGACTGGCGGCGACCGTTGGAAGATTCCCACAGGGAAAAATAGCAACTTCAAGGGTTTTCCGTAGTCTTGAAGATGTTTAAGGAATGGAATTTAGAAAGGTATCGATAGTCAATATGCCAATAATTTCTACCCATTCTTCTTTTATCATTTAATATTTTAATTTCAACATTTTATAGAGATATATATAGAGTTGTAATCATATGTTACCCATTTCCCACACATGTTATATAAGACCAAATCTGAACCATTTATCTTTTAAATCTAATGGTCCAACGTTTTTAATTTAATTTGATTTTTATCTTTTGTTTTTATTTTAAATCTAAATCAAGGATATTATTGTAAATTAATGATACCAATTTATCTCTTTCCATTATCGTAAGACTTAATTATTATATGTGAATTATTTGTCATATCAATTCTTTTTTCTCTCTCTACAGGACGTCTTCTCCATTATTCTTCAAGTTTCTATGCAATTTACTTTTTGCTTTCTTCCAGTTCGACGATATCAAATTCCAAACGAGATTTTTTTAGGTTCGACTTCCTGGATTTCATGATTCATGCCATTTGGTGATAGCGACAACGAAAAGATTGAAAGACTTTTATGTTCAATACAAAAGCATATATGTTTCAAAGTTTTATGTTTGTTCGAAGTAATGATATTCGTTTGATATATCCAATTGACGGTGTTTAAATTTAGATATGATAATGAATATTTACTGTGTATCCATTCATTATAGTATCATTGTTTTTAACAGTCATGTTATTCTGATTTTTATTTATCAAGAAATATATTAAACCATGAACACTAGCGATCAATCTATGATATACAATTTTGAACTATGTAGATGTTACATTATTTATATGATAGTTAATGCATTATTTATTCTTTATGTACTACATTATCTTTTATAGCATGTTTTTATTTCATTTTTCAAATATGACTCCAAGTTTTGGTATTATATTGAAATTGTAAATAAATAATGCAACATATTTCTTTTAGATAATGTAATATTCATAGCACATTATATATCAAATTAAAGATAATTTAATAATTACCTTTCAAACGAAATTCCTATTGCATATGTTCGAAATAAGATAATTGTACTAAAATTAAATAATGCAATAACTAAAACTAAATAATTTAACATAATACCAATGATAATGTAATATTGTAATAATAATAAGGAGAATTAGACAATACAGAGCGATGAATATAGATAGTGCAACATTATATGTCATTACATTATTCTTCATATTATGTTGCATTATCTATATTCATCGATTTTCATTATCTGATTATCTTTATTACCTTATTAATGTTACAGTACTTTTAATATATCATTACATTATCCTTTGTATTATGCTACATTATTTAGTTTCAACTATTACATTATTTAGTTTTACTACAAATATATTATTCCGAATATATGCAATAAACATTTCATTTGAAAGATAATTAAATTATCTTTAATTTGATATATATACGTGAAAAAATAATTTAAATTGAGTGAGTTATGATTATTTAAAGTTTTATAAAAATTTTAGAGGAGAGAGAAAATGCAACTTGGGGGATGTCTTCCATGTTTCACGTGATTACAAAACCTTGAGTACCAAAACTACTATTATACCCAAATAATGTAGAATGTTTCATTAGATAATGCACCGAATTTTTTTATTTTCAAATTAAATCAAGATCGTCCAAATTCAAATCTATTGGTTGGATTTTGGCCTCATATAACATATGGGGATGGAGTAACCATATAATGTATCTATATATATATATATATATATATATATATATATATATATATATATATATATATATATGAGAGTGATCATAAGAGAACTCCCCTTACCATGAGAACATAAGAACTAATCTCATCCGTTGAAAATTTGAAATCAACAGCTCAAATTTAATTTTATCTGCTATCATTATTATTTATATCAACGTGCATTATTGTAAACGGAGGGGTAATTATAGTGTGCAGTAGTGAGGGTGAGAAATTTTGTGAAAAGTTTATTTGGAATCTAGGCAGAAAAGGAGAAAACGTTTAACGATGAGATGTAAATGCAGTGCAAAGATGATTTTAAAATATATTGATGGTGGCTCATTTTAGTTCATTTATTTGCTGAAAACCACAATCATCCGTTAGTTAAAGCTCGATTTCAGCAATTTTTAAGTTGAATCGTCAAATTGATATTGTTCATCAGAAATTTATTTTGGACTGTGCAAGTACAAACATAGGACCTACACAGTAATCTATGTTGTTAAGGGAATTTCTTGGTGGGTATGATGGTGTTTGTTCTGCTATGGATGTTAGGAATTAATCTCGTGATATGTCATCTTTTGAATTTAAAATGTCCAGCCTCTCAAACTGAAACTTATTAGAAGTAAGTTTCAGTTTGTAACCGAGAGTTTGAACTCAGTTTAATTTCGAAACGGTCATCAGTTTCTCAGTTTCTCTGCCAACATAATTTTCTTCAAAATTGGCCAAGTATAGAATCACATGGCACGGTCAGATCCGGGTCTGATACTTTACCCAATTCAGACTCAGTTCTTACCCTTCTTTTTCTTTTTAACAAATTATATGCCCCATTAAAAAAAAATTAATTTTTTTTAATCCGAGATGTTTTAAAAAATTTAGACATGTTATATATATTTTTTTATTCTAAACTCTATGTTTGCTCAAATTATTTGGATCAATATGCGACTTTTAGCTTAAGTTGATCTCTCAACCTTTTTTGTAATGATAAAATTTTGTTAGCGCAATGTGCGAGTTTAATTCTAATTTTATTGTTAATATGTTCGTCATTGATACTACATTAAATTTGTGATAGTAATTAAAACTAATGCCAATATTAATATTAATGTTATATTAACATGGTGGGAAGGTAATTTTTTAAAGCAGAATCCAAGCAAAAATTTGTGTCCGAGCAAAACAGATCAATCAATCATTGAATCAATCGTATGTTTTCATATCCAATAGGATAATGCAACATAATTCATTTTACTACACATTCTTCCCCCATTTTTTTTAAATAATACATGTGTGTAATAAAATATTACTGAACAAAATCTATGTAATCATTTCCATTTTTACGTTGGAACTATATATGATGATGAATTTCACTAATTAAATATAGCTCTTTTTAATGAGTATAGTTGAAAGGTAATGTTGACTAAAAAAAATCGCCACTACCCTAATATTATCCTCCACAAGTCTTGTCTCCTCCGGTCCTCCCAGTATCCACCGCAAGTCTCATCTCCTCCTGTCCCCCCGGGCCTACAATGTTCCCTCCCATTGATCGCTTATGGTGGCACCAAGTTGGGTAATTTTCTTATATTGTTTTTATTACTTTTTTTTAAAATTTTTTTTTTATTTATTTTTTATGTATGGAGCGTGCATATTTTTTTCCATGTTGACTTATGTATTCAAAATCTCGAATGACATTGTTTTGAAATAAATATTTCTATTGTTTGAAGTTTTTTATTTATGTTTTCAAATATTTTTGGAATATGTTGAGTTATGCATTCCAATTGTTTGGAATTATATTTGGAACAATAAAAATTTGAACAATAGAGTATTCGAATTTTTTGAGATGTGTAGACTTATATAGTCTAATTATTTGGAATTTTGTTTGGAACAAAAGAGTATTTGAAATGTTTGAAGTATGTTTGGAACAAAAAAAAATTGAACATTAAAGTATTCGAATTTTTGAATTGTTTGGAATTGGAATGGAGTGGTTGAATTACAATTCTTATTGTATTATATGTATGCAGGTTCATTGGATTAGACCTGGAATTCATGGTAAATATAATAAAGTGAATTTAAACATCAAAGTTGCAGTATTAGATGCTATTGAAGTGATCTTAGGTTCAGTAGGGGGTGATAATTTGGTTAATCATTTCAGAAATGGTCCCTTTGATAATTTGTTAATTTGGCGTACTGATAACTCTCTTAAAGAGTTATTATTTTGTGTCTAGTCTAGTTAATTATGTGCTAAATTAGGATTGTTTTATAGGATAAGTAATTAAATATAGGTTGTTTAGTTAATATTTCAAATTCGGGTTTATTTTGTAGTATTGTGTTAACTTTGAGTTTTGCGAAAGGAATTGTTTGAATAGTATCACAGGTCTCATTATGCTGGAGCATGACAAAAGCAAGAAAGATTGATATGATGTCGCAGCATAGGAGCAGCATGGCCAGAACTCTAATGAAGATCATCCGGGACCACAGCAGACAGGATCTCAGCACTTTTCAGATCTTGTCCCAAAAGCAGAACACGTGTCGCCCAGGAGAATCGTCAGAGCTGGGAGGCAGATTGAGGAGCCACGTGTAAGGCCTGGATGAAGCTGAAAGGAGACGGGGGAGATATTTTGAGAAAAGAGAGAGAGGACAGAAAAAAACAACATCGAGAAAATACGAGTGTGAAGAGGGGATCAACATAGGAGTTTGAGCAAGGAGAACGAGGTGTTCGTGAGAAGCAGAAGTGGCAGCTGCGAAAATCCCGAATAGTTTATCTTTATTTTGCAAAACTTGTTTGATATTTTTACGTGGATGATGTTCCTAGACATGAACTCGAATGTTATTTGTTTTCTATCTTTTGTAAGCATGAGCTAAACCTTTTAAGCTCGGGTTATTGAGTGGTTCTACTTCTTGTATATATGTTGAAACTGTTCTTGCATTAAATATGGTGTTGATTTCGATTCTAGTTTGTTTGTCCACCTAAACACGACGGTGGCAGGTAGAGATCTCGCCTAGTGAGACCGAGAGGAGATCTAGGATGAGGGAATCATGGTCAATCTTGATTTCTAGTGTAGACATACATAGAATTTAAGACTTGCAAAAACCCCTGTTTTGAAATTCCTTGTTTGAAGGTAAAATCTATCATAGACATATGAAGATTCGCAAGAAAACATAGATCTAGCGCTATGACAATAGACTAGACAGAAAAGAGTGTGGTTGCAAGAACCAGAGCTGATGTTTGAGCAATGCTGCAGCATATAGGAGAGTAGATGAACCAAGGTCAATAACCCGAGTGTATTTTATCATTGATTTAAAAACCAAAGTCTACTAGTTTATGATCATCTTGTGGGAAGAAATAGTCTTAATTGTTTTAGCATTGTTTGGTTTCATTTTATATGCTTTCTTGTTATATTAGTTTGGAGAAATCACAAAATACCTATATTTTACAAACAATAGAATGTGCACGATTCACTTTCACTCCCTTGGGTACGATATCTGGACTTAGATCTGTATTACTTGTTAGACATATGTGCACTTGCGTATAACTATAATAGCTACTAGCACAACAACAAGTTTTTGGCGCCGTTGCCGGGGAGTGATTGATATTGAGTCTGTATGCTACTTTATTGTTTGAATTTGCATGCACAGTTGGTTAACTGAAGTTATAGGAAACTAATCATTTTCTATGATTGTAGGGAACGCTAGTAGTGTATGAGCAAGGAGATATTCAGAGAAATATTTTTATTTGATCCGGAGATAGAAAGAACTTTTAGAAAGAACAGAAGAAAGCAAAGAGCTAGAAAGATGGCTGACAGAATTCCTGAGCCGGAAGTCGAGTTGGAGAATCCGGTTGATAAGAGAGATAGGATAATCAGAACCTATACAGCACCGAGGTTCTTGGAGTTTGATCCAGGGGTTGCGAGGCCAGAAGTTCAGGCACAATATTTTGAGTTGAAACCTGTGATGTTTCAAATGCTGCAGAGTTTGGGGCAGTTCGGGGGACAGGCTACTGAAGATCCACATTTGCACTTGAATCTTTTCTGGAGATCTGTGATAATTTCAAGTTGCAAGGAGTTACACCCGAGGCCTTGAGAATGCGATTATTCCCTTTCTCACTAAGGGATAGTGCAAAAACCTGGCTCACTAATCTACCACCGGGATCTGTTCCTACCTGGAACAAACTGACTGAAACCTTTTTGTTGAAGTATTTCCCTCCAACAAGGAATGCACGATGTAGGAATGCAATCATGGCATTTAAGCAGGAGGATGAGTCTGTTAGCGAGGCATGGGAAAGATTCAAGGAACTATTGAGGAGATGCCCAAACCATGGGATACCTTATTGTATTCAGATGGAGATTTTCTATAATGGGCTGAATGGTAATTCAAGAATGATGATAGATGCTACATCTGGAGGAGCATTGTTGGACAAGACATACAATGAAGCTTGTGAAATTTTGGACAAAGTGGCTGCTAACAACTATTTCTGGGCAAATTCAAGAGCAGCTGCTATCTCCACACCCAAGGTAGCAGGAATGCTGGAAGTTGATCCAATGAAAGCTCTGACTGCGCAAATAGAGGCTCTGGGAGCAACTATGAAGAGCATTGAGAAAAATACCAGTCCAAGTAAAGCAATTCCAATTAGTACAGAAACCTCAGGATCTATGGACTGTATTTATTGTGGAGGAGCGCACCAATTTGAGGAATGTCCATCAAATCCAGCGTCGGTTTGTTATTTGGGAAATAGAAATCATCATCACTAGACTAATAATCCATATTCAAACACTTACAACAGTGGATGGAGAAATCATCCAAACTTTTCTTAGTCTGGACAAGGAAATCAAAATGTTGCAGGAAGGGAGCAGCATTATAACAAAGGAGGTTATAATCAACATCAGAGTTTGGAAGCTCCACCTCCGAAACAAGAGAAAACCATGGAAGAAATGATGAAGGAATTCATGACTCAAAATGAAGTGCGGCTTAAAAATCAAGATGCTCTTATTCAGAGTCAAGCATCTTCTTTAAGGAGTCTGGAAGTGCAAATGGGGCAGTTAGCCAATGAATTGAGAAGCAGGCCACCAGGAGCATTACCAAGTAACACTGAGAATCCAATGAATGGAAAGGAGCAATGTAAAGTTGTCACGCTTCGAAGTGGAAAATAGTTTGAAGAAAGAAGGGTTGAGAATTTGGAAGCAGGAGAAGGATCATCTTCAGGAGCTGCCATACCCAAAGAAAATTTGCAAAAAGACGAATTGCTGGAGAAGGAGGATGTACCATCTGATTTGAGAGTAGAAGAAGGTTCTGTGGAGAAACCTGCAGAAATGTCTGAAGGAAATATATCTAAAACTAAGAGGAAATCTGGTTTGGAGGAATATGATTATACACCACCACCACCATACCCAACCAGATTCAAGAAGCAAAAAGAAGATGAACAATTCAAGATATTTCTGGAAATGCTGAAACAAATCCATATCAATGTACCACTGGTGGAAGCACTTGAACAGATGCCAACTTATGTGAAGTTTTTGAAGGACATTTTGTCAAAGAAAAAGAGGTTGAAGGAATTTGAAACAGTATCATTGTTTGAGGAAGTAGGTGGACCTCTCAGGAGACAAATTCCAGCTAAGTTAAAGGACCCAGGGAGTTTCACTATCCCTTGTTCTATTGGAGGTCGAGATGTGGGAAGAGCTCTATGTGACCTAGGAGCAAGTGTAAATTTGATGCCATTATCAATTTTTCAGAAATTGGGCATTGGAGGAGCTAGACCTACTACCATTTCTCTTCAGTTAGCAGACAGATCCACTGTACACCCTGAAGGAAAGATCGAAGATGTGCTTGTGAGGGTAGACAAGTTTATCTTCCCTACAGATTTTATTATTCTGGATTATGAAGCAGACAGGGAAGTGCCTATCATTTTGGGAAGACCATTTCTTGCTACAGGAAGGACACTGATTGATGTAGAAAAAGGGGAGTTGATCATGAGGGTACAGGATGAGCAAGCTACTTTTAACTTGTTCAATGCCATGAAGGTTCATGATGATTCTGAGGAATGTTTCTCTGTGGAGGTACTGGAGTCAGTAATAGAAGAATATTTTGAGAAAAATCATTCTGGGAAGGAAGATGATGCTGAGGAATTACCCAGTGAAGCTGCAGCATGGGTAGAGCAAGGGCAAAAGTTTGGGGGAGTTCGGCAACCATTTGAACCGTTGGACTTGTTGTCTAGAGAAATAAAAGGGACTGAGTCGTCTATGGAGGAGCCTCCAGAGTTGACCCTGAAACCTCTACCTGCTCACTTGAAATATGCTTACTTGGGTGAATCAGATACACTACCCGTGATCATAGCAGCAAATCTGAAGGAGGAAAATGAGCAAAGTCTATTGGAACTGCTGAAAAGGCATAAGCGAGCAATAGGATGGACTATATCTGACATCAAAGGGATAAGTCCTACAATTTGTATGCATAAAATTTTGATAGAGGAAGGAAGTAAGAATTCTATCCAGCCACAGAGGAGGCTGAATCCCAATATGAAAGAAGTAGTGAAGAAAGAAGTGATTAAATGGTTGGATGCAGGGATTATCTTTCCCATATCTGATAGTTCTTGGGTAAGCCCTGTACAATGTGTTCCTAAGAAATGAGGAGTTACAGTAGTTTAGAATGAGAACAATGAGATGATTACTACGAGGACAGTAACTGGATGGAGGATTTGCATCGACTACAGGAAGTTGAATGATGCAACAAAGAAGGATCACTTTCCTTTACCATTTGTAGATCAGATGCTGGATAAGCTAGCTGGACAGGAGTTTTACTGCTTTTTGGATGGATATTCAGGATATCATCAAATAGCAATAGCTCCAGAACATCAAGGATTAACCACATTTACTTGTCCCTATGGAACATTTGCTTTTAGGAGGATGCCTTTCGGATTATGCAATGCTCCAGCAACATTTCAGCGTTGCATGATTGCTATTTTCTCTGAGATGATAGATAATGGATTGTAAATTTTTATGGATGACTTCTCAGTATTTGGGAATGATTTTGAAGTCTGTCTGGAGAATTTAGAAAAGGTTTTGAAACTATGTGAGAAATCACAGTTGGTGTTGAACTGGGAAAAGTGTTGTTTCATGGTGTAACAGGGAGTAGTCTTGGGACATAAGATATCAAAAGTTGGAATGGAAGTTGATCCAGCCAAAATTGAGGTGATAGAAAAGATGGCAGTACCAAGTTCAGTCAGGGCAGTTAGGAGTTTTTTGGGGGCATGCAGGGTTTTATCGAAGATTCATAAGAGAATTTTCAAAAATTGCAAAGCCTTTGTCTGAGTTGCTTGAGAAAGATAGGAAGTTTGAGTTTTCCCCACAATGTATGGAGGCATTTTTGAAGCTGAAATCTGCTCTGATTTCTGCACCAGTTATGCAACCACCAGATTGGAGTGCCCCATTTGAACTTATGTGTGATGCTAGCAACTATGCTTTGGGAGTAGCATTGGGGCAGAGAAAAGAGAAATTATTCAGGGTGATTTACTATGCAAGTCGAGCCCTTGATGGAGCTCAAAGAAATTATACAACCACAGAAAAAGAGCTGTTGGCAGTGGTATTTGCCTTGGACAAATTCAGATCATATCTGGTGGGATCCAAAGTGATTGTCTATACAGACCACTCAGCGATCAAATATCTAATGGCAAAAAAGGATGCTAAGCCGAGGTTGATCAGGTGGATATTGCTACTGCAAGAGTTTGATATTGAGATCAGAGACAAGAAAGGAACTGAAAATCAAGTAGCAGACCACCTTTCCAGACTGGAAAACCTTAATGAAGAGAAAGAGATTGAGCAAGTTAATGACAAATTCCCAGATGGGCAGTTGATGAGATGTGAAGAGGAAACTCCATGGTATGCTAATATAGCTAACTATTTGGCTACTGGAAGAAAACCTTATGGAATCAAAGGGCAGCAGTTGAAAAGATTTCTTCATGACACGAAGTACTATTATTGGGACGACCCAATGTTGTACAGACAAGGATCAGATCAGGTTTTTAGGAGGTGTGTACCAGAGAAGGATATGCATGCAATTCTGGCAGACTGCCATGCTGCAGCATACGGAGGACACTATGGTGGACAAAGAATAGCTGCAAAAGTTCTTCAGTCAGGTTTCTTTTGGCCTACTATTTTCAAAGATTCATTTTCATTCGTGAAGAATTGTGATAAGTGTCAGAGGGTTGGAAACTTGCCTGCTAGAAATGCTATGCCACTGAACAACATAACTGAGGTAGAATTGTTTGATGTGTGGGGAATGGATTTTATGGGTCCATTTCCAATGTCTTTTGGGAATGAGTATATTTTACTGGCAGTTGATTATGTGTCTAGGTGGGTTGAAGCATGTGCTTGTGCCCGCAACAATTCAGCTACAGTAATGAAGTTCCTCCACAAAAACATTTTCACCAGATTCGGTACACCAAGAGCTGTGATCAGTGATGAAGGCACTCACTTCATCAAAAGAAGTCTATCTGCAATGTTGGCAAAGTATAATGTTACCCACAGAGTCTCTACAGCTTATCATCCGCAGACTAATGGGTTAGCAGAGCTTTCCAACCGGGAAGTGAAGAGTGTTCTTGAGAAGGTGGTGAATGTCACTAGGAAAGATTGGTCTAAACAATTAGATGATTCTCTTTGGGCATACAGGACTGCCTATAAAACACCTTTGGGAATGTCACCTTATAGGTTGGTCTTTGGGAAAGCTTGTCATTTACCTTTGGAGTTAGAACATAAAGCATATTGGGCAACAAGGAAGCTGAACTTGGATCCAAAATGCAGTGGTGCTAAGAGGATGTTGCAGTTAAATGAACTGGATGAATTGAGACTGCAGTCATATGAAAATGCCAAGCTATACAAAGATAAGGTTAAGAAATGGCATGACAACAGGATCTCTGAAAGGAAATTTGAAGAAGGACAACAAGTGCTGCTGTTTAACTCCAGATTGAGATTATTTCCAGGAAAGCTGAAATCAAGGTGGTCAGGACCTTTCACACTAGTCAAGGTGTATCCACATGGAGCAGTGGATCTGAAGAATGAAGATACTGGAGAAATATTCAAAGTGAATGGAGCAAGAGTGAAGCATTACTATGGGGAGCCCATAAACAGGGAGAAGGGTTCCATTCTCATCAATGAACCTTAGGCAGTAGAACCCCCTAAACCAATGGAGGAAATTTCATGAATACAGCATCGAGAACTGGTTCAGGGAGTAGTTTCTTTAATTTATTGCATTTTATTAATTCTGCATTATTATTAGTTAGCAGTAGTTAATTCTGTTTGCTACAGCATGTAAATAGCATGATTTCTATATCATAGGTAGATGAATTTTATGCATTAGATAAATTTAGAGTTAATTTCATATGTCTTAGAATGTTTTAATTTTTTTTAGAATAGATTAAAGAAAGTCTGGAAAATATATATATATATATATATATATATATATATATATATATATATATATTCGCATTATATCTAGTAAGTAAGTAACTATAAGAATTTTTTGCAGAAAAGGTGGACACGTGTGTAGACACACAAAATTCACGGCCAATTAAAACGTGCCACGTGGATTTAAAATATTAAATACCTATTTATTTATATTTTAGGGATTTATTTAAATAGAATTCCTAAATTAAAATAAATAAAAAGGGATATTTAATATATAAAAGTCATCACCCAATGAAAGGCTAACATGTGGCAAGCTCACCAAACAAGAGAAGCGTGTGATCACAACTCAATGGACGAATGAGATCGCGCCACCTAAGCCCTAGATTCTCATGTTTTGCCTATAAATACAAGGCATAAATTGAAGAAAAATCATAAGTGAAGTGAAGTGAAGAAGGCAAATTGAAGAGCTCAAGACTTGAAGAATTCTCACAAAGATTCAAGGCATTCATTTGAAGATTTGAAGGCGTTCTTCGTCATCTTCAACGCGTTCCTCATCAAAGTCAAGCAAATCCTACGTTTGATTCGGAATCAAGGCTCATAGTCCCCGAAGAAACGTTAGAAGTCCTCCAAATTGTTGAAGAAAAGGATCAAAGACTAAAATCAAGAAGAACAAGAAGATCAAGCTTCAAGAACACGAAGAACAAGGTCGAAGATCTTCAAGAAATCATTCAAGAATGACGTTTAATCCAAAAACAAGGTGAAAACCCTTTGGATTAACGTTATAAAGCTTCAAGATCAAATTGAAGAGGATCGACGGAGCCAAATTCTGTTGAAGACCTCGAAGAACACTTAAAGATCAAGTTCGAAGAGAAGAATCAAAGGAAGAATAGAGATTGAATCCACAAAATGTATTTTGATCCAAATTGAAATCGGATTGTAACCAAATTTCGTGTTTATATAATTGAATACGATTTTCGTGATTACAAATTTTGGCACGCCCAGTGGGACCTTCTCTACCTTTCATCTCTTCTCTTCATACAAGTTCAAGGATGTCTCAGGCATCAAATACCTCAAAAGTTGTCGGTGTCGTTACAAGAAGCATGGCAAGACAGGCATTGGAGACTCTAAAGTCGATTGCTTCTGACGATGAAGTTCATAGAACCAATGCTTCCTCATCAGTGATGATGGTTAACACTTCTACCGTAGAAGAACAGCTTGCAAGCATGAAAGAGTTAGTGGACATGCTAAGAAAACAACTACAAGATCAAAGCGTCGAGATTGCAAGGCTTAAGAAAGAGAAAGGAGAGTCCAGTCAAACAAATGATGACGAAGGTGAGCAAAGTAACGATATGGAAACGCATAAAGAAAAAAAGGTAGATGATGAGGCAAAATCTGCATCCAAAGGCTTACATATCTCCTCTGATGGCTTCATCCAAATTGACCAACTCAAGGAATTTATCGAAGGGACTCTGAAAAGTAAGTTCAACGAAAGCTCTAAGTTGTCACTAGTTTATTCCAAGCCATACACTCAAAGAATTGACAACTTAAGGATGCCCATGGGCTATCAGCCACCAAAATTCTAACAATTTGATGGAAAGGGAAATCCGAGACAACATATTGCTCACTTCGTCGAAACCTGCAACAACGCTGGAACATACGGAGACCACTTGGTGAAACAATTCGTGCGATCTCTTAAAGGAAATGCCTTCGATTGGTACACGGACTTGGAACCCAATTCAATCGACAGTTGGGGGCAATTAGAGCATGAATTCCTTAATCGCTTTCGTAGCACAAGGAGAACCGTCAGCATGGTGGAGCTCACAAACACCCGCCAATGGAAAGAAGAGCCTGTGATCGACTACATCAATCGATGGAGAAACCTATGCCTAAATTGTCGAGACCGTTTGTCTGAGACTTCGGCAATTGAAATGTGCATCCAAGGAATGAAGTGGGGTCTTCAATATATTCTTAAAGGGATTCAGCCGAGAACTTTTGAAGAATTGGCAACTAGAGCTCATGACATGGAACTAAGTATGGCTGCAAGCGGAATGAATGAACCTCCAGTTCGAGAGTTTGGCAAATATCAAGAAAGAAAAGACATTCGAAGTGAGGGCAAGTCGCCTAATAAACCTTTGATAACAGAATCTATGGCAGGTAAAGCAACACCCATCACGTTCCGAAAGAAGGAAGTCAACAAGGACAAGCGAAAAGCGCCACAAGAAAGCATGCCAAGAAAATTGTCTCTTAAAGAAATGCAACAGCGAGAATATCCTTTCTTAAACTCAGATGTACCAGGGATCTTCGACGATCTACTCCAAGTGGGGCTCATCGAGTTGCCAGAAATGAAACGTCCGGAGGAAGCCAATCAAGTTGAAAATCCCAAATATTGCAAGTACCACCGATTGGTTGGCCATCCCATTCAAGATTGTTTCATATTTAAAGATAAAGTCATGCAATTAGCTCGCCAAGGAAAAATATCGCTCGAAGAGGAAGCTGCCACTGCAAATGTAACCACATTCAAGTCCGACAATGAGTTCGGTGAGAGTTCAAAACAAACAAAGGATCAACTCCTAATAGAGGATGAAGCAACCACTAAGAAGTCTGTGTTTGCAATAACATTCACCAACGATGACTTGGAACTAGGTTCAGATTTCCATAATCGGCCTTTGTTCGTATGTGGTTACACTCGTGAACAAAAAGTAAATAGAATACTTGTGGATGGAGGGTCAGCAGTCAACATCCTACCTTTACGTACTTTGAAGAAATTGGGGATCTCCATAGATGAGCTCGCGGACAGCCGATCAATGATCCAAGGATTTAATCATGAAGGGCAAAAAGCTTTAGGAACAGTGATCTTGGACTTGTTAATGAATGATATGGCAACGATAGTGTTATTCCATGTCATCGTTGCCAATACATCCTATAACATGCTTCTTGGTCGTCCATGGCTGCACGAAAATGGCGTCATTCCCTCCACTTGGCATCAATGTCTAAAGTATTGCAAAAATGGAGTAGTAAAGAAGGTGGTGGGTGATAGCAATCCATTCATGGAGTCAGAATCACACTTCGCAGACGCGAAATACTACTTGACACGCAAGAAGGCTACCCAAATCAATGAAGATGCAAAGACCAACAAGGGTAAAGCTCCACTCATGGGGGATGAGTCTATGAAAGACCTAACATTCCCTTTGACAAAGATCGATGCAAGCAGGCCAGTTCCACCACCACCTCTTGAAGGGTTTGTTCGACCGGTCCATGGCAGTATGGTTTAGCATGGAGAGCTTTCTGAAAGAACAATTGCAAAGAATTATGGCCCAAAAGCGTTCTCACTTTTGGTTAAGGCGGGTTATGGCCCTAAATCAGAAAACCGTCATCCAAAGATGGAGGACCAGCCAGCAAGAAGAATCAACATAAGTGAAAAGTCTTTGAATTCAGATGCCAGCCACAAGAAAGGACTAGGATTTGCCCCGCAATCTCCAGTTCGTATTGTGATTAGAAGGGCTAACACTTGCTATATCACTGAAGAAGAAAAGTCTTCGACAAAAGATGCAATCAGTGATGGAAAGAAAAAACAACCTCGACTATCTGTGTTCGAAAGACTGGGACCGCTTAAGGATGGAAAAAGAAGTCATCATAGACCAACAATTATCAAGAAAAATACTGATGATGATTCGCAGTTCACAAAGCTGCGAAGTTTAATTCCCTCCCGCATGAAGAGGCAAACCACATTAACCATTTCCTGTAAAAGAGAATTGAAAGCTACAAAGCGGACTGTCATTCTGACAAAAGTTTCGAAGGATGAGGATGATGGAGAAAGTGTTGCGTCATCAGATGATCCACCCATAGGAGAGAAAGGTGTTTCTTCATATCATATTACCTTAAATGAAGATGAAGAAGATGTCAAGAATGCTTGGAAAGTTTTCGAAGCATGATAAAAATCATGTAGAAAAAAAAATCAAAAAAAAAAACAAAAAAAAAAAGAAAGAAAGAAAAAAAGAAAAGAAAAAAAGAACGAGAGAAAAAAAATAAAAAAAAAAGAAAATTAGGATGGAGAAACAAAAAAAAAGAAAAAGGAAAGACGGAAGAAAAACGGGAAGACCCAAATCAAGAAGAAAGCTCCATGACGCACGAGCCTAAACTGTTTGTCACTCCTGGCCCGCATGAGTATAAACTGTGCACGGCAACCCCCCTTCAAATCATGAAGAAAGCTCCATGACACAAGAGCCTAAATTTTTTGTTACTCTTGGCCCGCATGAGTATAAACTGTGTACGGCACTCCTTGCTTAAATCAAATTGGTTCTTATGAATTACAATTTGATTTGATCTTTATAAAGATTTTCTTGGTGGAAGTTGATTAAGTTGGAAGTCTTGCTAAAAAAAAAAAAATAAACTTCTTCTTTGTTGACAATGGAAGCCTTTTTTTCATAAAGACAATCGGATCTTCACTTCTACACATTGGTAAACTTTACATCTTTTGAGTTTAATTACAACTTTGGCATGATGTTCAAATCAAGGCTCTCTTACATCAAAGTTGGGATATTCTTTATGTGAAAGACTGATGCCTTCTCTTGACGGCAATTGGAGTTTCCTCTTCCTGGAATCTTCTCTAGGTGGAGCCTTCTACGATGGAAATGTGTCTCTTTTGATCAATGTTGAAGACCACAAGTTGAGTCGCTCCAATGAAACTCTTCAATGTATCTTTTGGATGGTTCTCTCCAATGGAACTTCACTAGACTCAATCCTCTCTTTCTTGAAGTTGGAAACTCCTCGTTGTTGAGATCTTCACTTGAGAAACCTCCTGCATCAAGACGGTGTTGTTTCATGATCTTCTCTATGATGAGGTTGAGATCTTCTTTTGATGGGTCTGAAAGCTCTTGATCTGGATGAAAATCCTCTCTTGGGCCTAACACAGTTTTGCCACCACCATCATGAAAAAAAAACAAAAAAAAACATGAGAATTCACAAGTTGTATAAGGCTTTCTATCAAACAAAAGGAGAAAGAAATTATGTCAGGTTCCATAATTGGAGAGGAAGATCGTGCTGGGTTTCTTGATAAATTGATTGCGTCGTTTGGGTTAACCTTGTTCGATGCCAATTAAGATTGTCTAAGCTTTAATTTGAGCTATTGGGCTTGAGAATTGGTTTTCTTAAATTCATTATAGTCCACTGAGTTAAATTTATTGGGCTTCATAAATTAAAATTCCGGTGGGCTTTAGCAAGAAAAAAATTGAGCCCAAATAATGTTAATTGGAGATTAGAATCCCCAAACTTCCCGTGCTGCAACTCCTCACGCACACGCAGAATGTTGTGGCTCCTCATGCCGTTTCAAACCATTATCACTCATTCCAATGCTTTCCCCATCTCTGCCACTTTTAACACCACCATCGCCTTTTCTGCTGCGATGCCAAGCGACCAAGCGACCGCAGCTCCGCAGCTTCACCACAACGCAGCCACTTCGCCCACAGCCTCTCTATGCCAAACCACTGCTGCTCCGACCGCAGCATCCCTGCGAAAAATAACCACCGCTGGCTCCCGTCATCACATCTGCCACACCAGGCTGCACGATGATCGCGATGCTTTCCTTTTCAGCTGTTTTCCACATAGCAACACTTCAGTTGTGTCTGAAATTGCCATCTGTTGCGCATACGGCGTCGGTGAGCCGCAGCAAGCTGCCGCACTCGCCTCCGCCGCCTTCAATTGTGTCTGCAACCAGCAAATTGTTGACATGGCCACTACAATCTCGTCACCGCAGCATCATCTTCTGCCGCCGCTGGTCTGCTTCCTCTACCGCAGCTTCACTTCACTAGTCCGCCTCCGTCGCCTTCAATTGCTGTCAGGATACTTCAACAAACACACCATCTTCTTCTCCTCGCTGCACCTCGCCAAGATGAACAAAGATTCTAGGAGAGCTATAACAAGTGTTGCACTCATCTTGGCCCATTGAGCAATGTCTCCGGAGAGCACAACAAGAGTCGCACTCATCTCGGGACATCGTAACAATGTTCACGAAGAGCTACAACAAATGACAAGCACATCCAGGCCTCTTTGAACAAAGGTCCGGTAAATTACAGCAATCTTCTACTGCAGCCGCCATACACCACCACAGGTGGTCTTCTTCCTCCTTCAAACCGCAGTAAACTTAGCACACTCATCCCGGAGCGTCGACCAAATGACTCCGGAGAGCCGCAGCTAGTGCCACGCTCGTTCCGAGCCATTAGACAATGTTTCCGGAGAGCACGCAGCAAGTCACCGCCATTAAACAGACATTGTTGATTGAGCCAAAAAGCAAGCTGCCACCTAGTACCCCAGTTTACTCTCTCAAGACCGGAGGCATAGAAACAAAGCAAGAAGGAAACACAAACCCAATAATGAAAGTCTCGTGGGCATCTACATGTCTGCATAAAAAAATAAAAAAATAAAAAAACAAACAGCAGAAAAGCAAGAAGCAGCAACATATGGCACAACAAAATGGACCGGAGGTAGAAATAATTAAGCATACAAAAACAGAGATACAATAATAAAGCAATCATGGTGTGCTCCTAATTTATGCACAAAGTTTCATAAAATAAGCAAAAAAAAAAGAAGAAAGAAGATTTCCAAATCAAAAAGAAAAATGACCCATCGCTTATAGTGCCTTGGAGATCTCTCTATCATCCTCATAATTCCTTCCCCACCGCAGCCATCGTTGCACTTCGCCGAGAAAACGCCAGCCGATCAGTTCCCAGCACGCTACTTCTTTCCTCGTGCGTTCCTGAGTTGTCTCTTTCTCCGGCCAGATGCTTCGCGCACAGCTTGTCATTAGCCGTCGTTGAGCCCTGTTTTCACCATCATCACGACCGCCGCAGCTTCCTTCCCCAGCTACTCTGCGCACAGCAACACCTCATCCGCAAAGATCGCTGCCGGATGAATGCCACCGCCTGAAGTCGGTCGTCTCCAGCACACCGCACCGCTACAGCTGCTTCTGACAGCTTCGCCTGCAGTTAGTCGCCTCCAGACTCGCCAAGCCTTTGCAGGTGCACGCGATCTCTGCGCACAGCAAAAACTGCTGCCGGATGAAACGCCACCCATCGCGCCTCTGTCTGTGCGCAACAGTCAGATACCTCTGCCTCTGGACCTCCAAGCTGCACCGCTTCGCCAGGATAATCGCCATAGCCGCACCTCCGTCTCCAGCGAAGCCAAATATTTGCAAAAAAAAATAATAAGAGAAAGAAAAAAGAGAAAACATGTGTGTCGTAAACCATGGTGCTGCGTGCCTCATAACAAAAAAGTGAATGAAAGAAAGCCGAAGGAGTTTGTTAGAAAAGGGTGATCGATTATAGTACACTTAGGTTACTTAAACCTAGTGGGCTGGCCCTCTTCAATTGATAAATTGTTAGGCTGGAAAACAAAAGTTGGGCTGCAAACAAGGGATATGGCCCTTTTCAATTAATTGAGCTATAAATGGACTTCATTGGCGGACATGTTGGCTGCTTCAATTAAAATTGTTGTCCTGCTTCTTCAGTATTTCGGACACGCTTATATAGTGCAAGAATAAGCTAAAAATTGGTGATTGGGCCAGACTCAAATAAATCATGTTTAAAAAAAAGAAACATAGAAGATGGGTCAGAATACATTTCAGTTTTAAAGACATGAGAAGTTGGGCCACACATAAAAAAAATGGAATGGAAGATAAGTGGGTTTGATTTATTTTGAGTTGTCAAATTAAATCAATCAAAATGATCGAGCAAAAAAAAAAATTCAAAAATCAAATCAAATTCAAGAACTCCTTGATTCGAGTATAAACTATCTAAAAAATTCAAATTAAATTCAAGAACTCCTTGATACGAGTATAAACTATCTAACAAATTCAAATCAAGTTCAAGAACTCCTTTGATATGAATATAAACTATCTAATAAATTCAAGACAAGTTCAAGAACTCCTTGATACGAGTATAAACTATCTACAAATCAAATTCAAGAACTCCTTGATACGAGTATAAACTATCTAACAAATCAAATCAAATTCAAGAACTCCATGATATGAGTATAAACTATCAAAATAATTGAGACTCGTCCTCTCACAATCATTCGAGAACAAGTCTCAAGGGGGCAATTTGTAGACACACAAAATTCACGGCCAATTAAAACGTGCCACGTGGATTTAAAATATTAAATACCAATTTATTTATATTTTAGGGATTTATTTAAATAGAATTCCCAAATTAAAATAAATAAAAAGGGATATTTAATATATAAAAGTCATCACCCAATGAAAGGCTAACATGTGGCAAGCTCACCAAACAAGAGAAGCGTGTGATCACAACTCAATGGACGAATGAGATCGCGCCACCTAAGCCCTAGATTCTCATGTTTTGCCTATAAATACAAGGCATAAATTGAAGAAAAATCATAAGTGAAGTGAAGTGAAGAAGGCAAATTGAAGAGCTCAAGACTTGAAGAATTCTCTCAAAGATTCAAGGCATTCCTTTGAAGATTTGAAGGCGTTCTTCGTCATCTTCAACGCGTTCCTCATCAAAGTCAAGCAAATCCTACGTTTGATTCGGAATCAAGGCTCATAGTCCCCGAAGAAACGTTAGAAGTCCTCCAAATTGTTGAAGAAAAGGATCAAAGACTAAAATCAAGAAGAACAAGAAGATCAAGCTTCAAGAACACGAAGAACAAGGTCGAAGATCTTCAAGAAATCATTCAAGAATGACGTTTAATCCAAAAACAAGGTGAAAACCCTTTGGATTAATGTTATAAAGCTTCAAGATCAAATTGAAGAGGATCGACGGAGCCAAATTCTGTTGAAGACCTCGAAGAACACTTAAAGATCAAGTTCGAAGAGAAGAATCAAAGGAAGAATAGAGATTGAATCCACAAAATGTATTTTGATCCAAATTGAAATCGGATTGTAACCAAATTTTGTGTTTATATAATTGAATACGATTTTCGTGATTACAACGTGGAAGGCAAGTAACCGTTGAAGAACTGACGCCGACGTCATCGGAGGCAGACTCACTTTTTGGCAGGTTACTTGTGGCAGTTAATTTTTGAATTTTATATTGTGTCGCTTCAAAGGAATTTGAAAGGGTTTCTAGTTTTTGTATATATCACTTCTGCTTTATAATTCTGAAAACCAAAAAGAAACATCACCATTTTGGGTATTTGAAAGAAGAAAACGACAAGCAAAGCAAGAAAAGCCGAAGGACTGTGAGGTTAAATAGCCAATGTAAGTACTCTTTCTCTCTCGCTGTTTGTTGACATTGTGAATGGTAATTAGAGAGAAAACATGAGGAAACATGCAGCCAACGGTAATGTGAAACTTAAGTTTTCTGGAATTTGTGTTGAAAAATTTGTTCCTCTGAAATTTATGCTAAGCTTTGTGTGAATTCTATGTTTGAGAGTTGTGAAGGAATATGACATTGTGATGGGTAGTCGATTCTTAGGGCTAAAAATGTGTTATGCTTTACGCATGCGAGGCTAAAAAAAAAGGGTAACTTGTTTTCTTTCTAGGGTTGCTTGAAAATTTAGATTCGAGTAAGGGAAATTACTTAAACCTATCATTTTTCTTGAGTCTGTGAACCAAAATTTCTGAATTATTTACTGGAGCATAAAGTTTGGGGGAGGGTATTTTCCTTGCTTGGATGAATTGTTGTGAGATGGGTTGTTTTTGTTAGAAATGGGGAAATTCATTTGTGCATTGTGTTTGAAAAGATATCTAGTGCTTACTCTCTGAGTGGGTTGGGTACAGAAACTTCAAAAATGAAAACTAAACAACCTGCGAAGAGAAAGCCTGGATCAGTGGAAGAAAGTTTAACCCCAAGTCCTGAAAAGAAAGGGAAAGCACAGGAAAAGCCAGTGCGAAGGTGTGGCCGGACTGCATTAGCAACCATGGCTAGTAGGAATGCCAGGCTCCCGCAAACGAGTGCGTACAACCCGGTGGAAGTGCCAGACGAAGAAGCACCTGTTGTGAAGAAAGGAGCGCAATCCGAGAAATCAAAGAAGACGAAGGCGGATCCTTTACAAAATCTGGTAGATGCTGCCGCGAAGTTGCAAGTGACTGAAGAAAAAGAGAAATCAACAGGAAGTAAGAAGGCTACTCCAACATCTTCAAGCACAAAGAAGAAGGAGTCAAATTTAGCCAAGAAGGAGCAGAAGAAGCCAATCTCAAAAGCCCAACCCAAGAAAGCAGTTACCCCAGCAAAAGAATCGAGACAAAAGAAGGTCGAGGATAAAAAGCAATCTGAGGAGGAAATTTTCGAGAATGAAGAAAGTGAAAATGCAGAGGAAGAAGGAGCAAGTCAAAAGAGTGAGAAAGCGGAAACCGAGTCTGAAGGTGAGCAGAATTCAGGAGAGAGTGATGTTGCTGCATCAGAAGAGCAAGCGTCAGATGAGGAGGAACTCGAAGAAGAGTCAAAGAAGTCAGAAACCGAAAAAGAGGAACCTGATGAAGAAGAGGTTGATTCAGAGGAAGAAGAGGAAGAACCACCACAAAAATCAAGGAAAGTTAACAAGAGAAAGAGGGAAGAAGAAGTTCCAGCAAGTGAGCAAGAACCAATCCCAAGGAACCCTAAAACAGGAAGGAGAATTAAAGTCATTGCGGTGAAGGAAGGAGAGACATCTGGCAAGTCTCAGAAGAAGGAAAAGTTGAATCAAAAAGAGCAACTCAAGAAGGGAAAGAAGAAAGTGGAGGAAGAAAAGGACTTGACCCGAGACGAAATCGACAACCTTCCCAAGTTTTCATCCTGACTGCACAAAGAGAGGATGAAGTTTGTCATGGAAAGGCAGCTGTTAATCGAAAGAGGCTTCAAGAACTTGAAAGTGTTACCTGCAGATTTGATGAAGTAGATTGAGCAGCAGGGGTGGGAAAACTTTGTGGTTCCACCGCCTTTCCCCATCATCGCATTGGTCAAAGAGTTTTATGCAAACTGTGAGCAACCATCTACTGAGAGGCCTGAAATTGTTGCTACTGTCCGAGGAAAAGAAGTGAGGTTGAATGCCGAAGCTATTCATGAGGTATTTGGAACTCATGCGCCTGAGCCAAATGAGTTTATTGAGATCTGCCTTGCACCCACAAAGAAGCAGTTAGATGACGCCCTGAAGGTGGTAGGACTCCCTGTTGGGATATGTATACTGAAAAGCATAATTGATCAAGCGTTTGTATACTGGCTTTCATTATGTTGATACATTAAACAAATCTCGCTATCTGATAATGTGAACATACGACGAACTATAATATCCTTTTATCTCGTAGATAGGGATGACCATATGGTGTGTTGTAGATCACAGAGGATCATATGGTTCGCTTGACCTAGCGAGATATAAAGAGTATCACAGCTGAGATGGTCCCTGGATAGGCTGTCGGTTTAAGCTGCGGCACATCGGTTCATAAGTGGGCTTATCCTGGCCACTTGATGTGTCGGTACATTCTTATGTATTGATGGGATCAACAGTGGGATGCGCCGTTCTTATTGACATATGAACGAGCCAGATCCCAACATACTTTCTATGATCTTAAACCCTACTGAAGGATAAGGGGCACACATGAGTTGACTGCACTTTGATTTGCTAGGATGGCGAGTCTTACATGTACTCTCATATCTGCATCTTGGGTGTTGTTGATTTGTGTGGGGTCTGCTTAGTCTGGATGTATGGTAACATATCCGTTCCAGGATGGTGACATTCCCTGATGAGCTCACAAGGTTCTTTATGCTAAGTCCTGCAGGCTGAATGATTTATTCAAGCATAAGAGATAAAGGTTGAGTGGTATTATTCAGGAAAATAAGATATTAATTAATTGTGGTTGATTGTCATATAAACCAAATTAATTAATGAATGTCTGAAACCTTAAATATGTGGATCAAGTTAGTTTGGTGCAACCCGTTCCTAATAACGTGGTAATAAAGGGGCGAGTCAGTATTGTTACCGTGGTGAAGGTTAAAACAATACTTTATTAATTAATTAATGTTCTGGGTTGGACATAAGAGAATTAATTAATAAAAGAGGGCCCACTTTATTATTTGCATCTGATCCCTGGTTTGGCCCACACACTGCTCAAGCCCATTAGGGTTAGGGTTTCATTAAACCCTAACACTATAAATAGCCAAACCCTAGATCAGTAAGATGTGATACACATTCTCAGTATACAGAGAGAGAGGGCGGCGGCTAGGGCTGTTCAGGAAGGAGGGATTTTCTCTGATCGAATCCTCCGGCTGAATTAACTTGGTAGAATAATCCTCACCAGATTTCCAAGGAGCAAGGGATACAGATCAGAAGATCAGATCTGTAGGAACAAGAAGGAAGCCATCGTTTTGTTCATATTCCGCTTCAGATCTGAACCTTTTTCACCGTTATCATACTCCGATCTGTCCTGTAGATCAAACGGTGAAAAAGGTATAAACTCTAATCCATCTTGTACAATTAATTTTGTAGGAGCATGCATAGGCTTTGCATGGTTTATTTAATTGCATTTATTTTGATATCCTAAGAACGATCCTGCGAATTGAATAACAACTCATGTTGTTGATCGTAGACTCAAACCCTACAATTGGTATCAGAGCCAGGTTCATGTTCTTAGGCTCTATCCATAATAAATTCAATTAAATGAATTTGTATGTTCATGGATGGATTTGAATGTATGAATGTTTTTTTGTTCTCGTGGCCTTCTCGTTTTTCTTTTGGTTTTGTTTTTCACCACGAGAAAATCCGTGGTTAGATTTGATAGGGAAAATTCAATGTAATAGATTGTATAGATCTATTTTTGTATTTTTTATTCAAATCTGTAAAAAGAGAAAAGAAGAAGACGAAGAACGAAGAACGGAGAACGAAGAACAGAGGCACGTCGCCTAGGGCTTAACCCTAGACGACGGCAGCGGCGGCGGCGGCAGCAGCCATGCACGGCGGCGGCGACGGCTGGGGGCGGCGGCGCACGCACGAAACCCTAGGGTTTTGCGGCGTGCGCGGCTGGGCCGCACCCCGGCATGCGCTGCGCGTTCCTGGCACGGCGGCAGGGCTGGACGGCCAACCCCAGCGCCGCGCGCACGGCTGCAGGGCCGGCAGACCCCGGCGACGCGGCTGCACGTCCGCGAGACCCCCCGGCCGGCATAGCAGGGCTCGCGCGGCTCTGCCCTGCGTGGAAGAGGCCGGCGCGACCTCGCCCTGGCTGCGCGGGGGTCCGCGAGCCTCGTCCGGCGTGGCTGGGCTGCGGCTGGGCCTTCCCGGCGCATGCCCGGTGGTGCTACGCCGGGGGCAGCCCTCGGTCGACGATTAAACAGCCCTCGCGGCTGTTGTTGATGTTGTCGGTGGCTTCCTTGCTTGCCGGCGACGTGACGCAATCGGGGTGGTAACTGGAAGGCGGCGGCGAGTCACATGCAAGGCGGCGGCCGGCTACGTACGGCGGCGGTGGCTCAAACGACGGCTAGGGTTAGGGTTTTTGGAAACCCTAATTAGGGTTTACATGCAAACCCTAATCCTAGGCCCGATATGCTTTCCAGATTTGCAGTTTTTCAGTGGGAGCCCAATTCTGAAGATCTGTATTTTTTTTATAAAAAAAAAAAAAAAAGCCTTGTAATAGATAGGTTTTAATTTGTAATCGCATCAGGGGGCCACGAGAAATATTTATTTGTTTATTTACTTGTTTTCTCGTATGATGTGATTTATTGTTTGCGCACTAGTAAATAATAGGAAAGCATGCCTATCTGCTTTAATTATTTACTGAATAACCATGTTGCAATAATTTTAAATTTTGAGCATGTCTTATGTGATTTATTTTATGTTTTAAGTTATGACTGCAAATTCCAAGAATCATATTAATTTATGATGGAATTTTGGTGACATAATTTATGGCAACATAAAATAATGTGTGCGCATGAAACCTTTAGAATTAAAAATACTAAGCTGGATTTTGGTTCTTTTCTAACTAAAATCATTAGACCTCCACAAATACAACCTCTCATTGGAAGTAAGCTGTTTCGAAGCGTAAACGTCTACTTAGTAGCTTGCGTTAGAAATAACTTACCAGTTCTAATGCGATGAGGTTTCTAAATAAAACATTTAGTTTGAGATGAGAAGTGGGAGCCTCTGAGCAAACGTCTACTTAGTAGCTTGCATTGAGACAACTTCCACAAGTCTCTAAGATCAATCTAAATGAGATAACGAAGGATGTAAAGGGCATGCGGTATGGGTCGAGTACGTATGCCAAATCGCCTTTAACATCTGGAGTTAGGATTGTGGTTATTTTGGCTTAGATGTTGCCTGGAGTATAACTCATTTGTGATGTCCCTGCTCCGGATAGGTGAACATGGTCTTAGTATCTCCAATATTAATTTCTTTTGCTAGCGGATACCTGGCATGGAGAGAAATTAAAGGATCTTTATGGTCTGGTTGAGCGTTTGTCGTAAACGTCTACTTAGTAGCGTGCGACGAATTAGCTTGGGCAATTGGAGGAAACGAATTGTATTGTTTTATCTAAAGGTTACTATGCAAATTTGTTTCAATTGTTCTGTTGTATGTTCTTAATTTGTTTTATTTATTCATTTTCAGATATGTCTATTATTATTCGTATTTTGGCACAAAATCCCTTGGAGGGTTCGAATTTCCTGGAATGGAAATGGCTCATGGAGCAATGCATGTTTGCTACGCAGACTGTTTTTGTGTTACTTGTGCCTCGTCCGGCTGTACCTGTCATTGGGTCCTCAGATTACTCTAGGAACTCCTTTGAAAAGTGGATGGCGAGCAACGATAGGCTACTATCAATGCTCAGGTCATCCATGGTTGAGGAGCTCCAACTCAAGTATCAGTATTGTACTGACGTGGTTGAGATTTGGAGAGATCTGATTATGACTTATGGTAGGCTTGGACAGACTGCCAGTGCCAAGTTCATAATGAGTATGGTGAACTGTAAGCTGGCACAAGGTGGTAATGTAAGGGAGCATGTGTTGCACATGGATAACCTCAGAAGATTTTATATCTTATTTGGTGGAAATATGAATGATCAGTTATTCACTGATATCATATATGACTCCCTTCCAGAATCTTTCTATGACTTCACTGCAATAGTCGAAGACAAGGTGTTTACTCTTGATGAGTTGGTCAGCTTCTTGGAGGCTGCTCAAGAGATCAATGATTACCTGTCTGCTGTTGTGCTTGAGCATCACTTTCCACTTCCGAGTGGAAAAGATGTGAGCATGAAGGAGTCGACTAGTAAAGTTTCTATAGAAAGATTTGGAGGCAAGGTTTATAAAAGGAAGGTCTGTTCTGCATGCAAAAGGAAAGGTCACTGTGAAGTAAATTGTCCGGTGTTTGTCACCAAGGGACAAGGTACGTCATCTTCTGCACTAGTTGTTGAAACATGTTTAGCAACGGTTTCTATTCATTCGTGGATAGTGGATACTGGAGCTACTGATCATGTTTGTTACTCCATGCAGGGGTTCAAGCTGACTAGAGAGCTTGAAGATGGCGAGATTACCATCTCCATGGGAAATGCTGCTAGAGTCTCTGCTGCAGCAATTGGAGATGTTACTTTGTGTTTTGGGAACAATGTTTTAACACTAAGAGATGTTTTGTTTGTGCCGTCTTTTCGGCGAAACTTGATTTCAGTTTCCAAACTCTTTGATGATGGATTTTCTGTTATTTTTGGTAGAGATGTTTCTATCATGAGAAATAACGTTGTTGTCTGTCATGGGTCACTGAAAGATTCTCTTTATGTTGTTACATGTTCAAACAAACAAACAGTGAAAGAGGCATATAATTTATCTAATCAACAGAAGAGAAAGTTTTCTTCAAGTGAGGATATAACATATCTTTGGCACTTGAGACTGGGTCACATCAATCTTAAGAGAATCAAGAAACTCGTTGATAGTGGTATTATGGATCCAATCCAGGTAGTTCCACATAGAGTTTGTGAATCTTGTATAGAGGGGAAGATGACGACCAGGCCTTTTAAGGCAACAAAGTCTCGAGCAAATGATTTGTTGGACCTCATCCACTCTGATCTGTGTGGACCTATGTCAACACAGGCCCGTGGAGGGCATAGATACTTCGTCACCTTTACAGATGACTACTCCAGATATGGATGCGTTTATCTTCTTCACCAAAAGTCTGAATGCCTTGAGAAATTCATGGAGTTCAAGGCAGAGGCTGAGAAGAAGTTGAACAAATCCATAAAAACACTACGTTCAGATCGTGGTGGGGAGTATCTCAGTAATGAGTTTTTAGAGTATCTGGGAGATCAAGGGATTAGTTCCCAGTGGACCGCACCTGGCACCCCTCAACAGAATGGTGTGGCGGAGAGAAGGAATAGAACTCTGTTAGAAATGGTTAGATCTATGATGAGCTATGCCAGTTTACCTATTTCCTTTTGGGGATATGCTCTAGAAACAGCGGCGTACTTACTCAATTTAGTTCCTTCTAAATCAGTTCCTAAAACTCCGCTTGAACTCTGGTATGGACGAAAACCCACTTTGTCCAGAGTCAAGGTGTGGGGTTGTCCAGCATATGTGCTGAATAAGGAAGCTGATAAGTTGGAAGGAAGGTCTAAATTGATGTTGTTTGTAGGCTATCCTAAGCAAACAAAGGGTGGTTTCTTTTATGATCCAGAAGATCAGAAAGTCGTTGTGAGTACCAACGCAAGATTTCTGGAAGATGAATTCATAAGAAACCACAAGACCAAGAGCGAAATTGTACTTCAAGAAATTGAAGAGAACAATTCAAATCCATCAGGAGAACCCCGTGGCAGTCTGAGCATACCTGGAATGGGTATGGAACCAGCTGCACGGCCGCCTGTGCAAGTTGGTGAATCACAAGTGAATGCACCAAACACAGACACATTAAAGGGCCCTCGTCGTAGTGGGAGGTTGCCTCGACTACCTGACCGGTATATGTTCGTGGGAGAGTCTTCGGACTTGATCCCTGAAAACGGACTGAATGATACTGACCCATGGACATACGACGAAGCCATGAATGACAAGGATGCTGATCAGTGGCGAAAGGCCATGGACTCTGAAATAGAATCAATTACAGCTATGGATGTATACCAGAAATCCTTGCTGCCAGATGGCTTTCGAGCCATAGGCAGCAAGTGGGTATACAAGAGAAAGAAGGATTCGAGTGGTAACATAACGGCATTTAAGGCCAGACTGGTTGCAAAAGGTTATAGTCAAAAGGAAGGCATTGACTATGATGAAACCTTCTCACCAGTTGCTATGTTAAAATCCATTCGGACACTTCTATCCATAGCAGCACATATGGATCTTGAGATCTGGCAAATGGATGTCAAAACCGCGTTCTTGAACGGGTACCTTGAGGAAGGTCGTGACATCTATATGCAACAACCAGAGGGGTATGTGCAGACTGATCAAGAGCATCTTGTCTGGAAGCTCAAGAAGTCCTTATATGGACTTAAGCAAGCTTCAAGGTCATGGAACAAGCGTTTCGATGATGTGATCAAATCCTATGGATTTGCACAATGCGAAAACGAAAGTTGTGTGTACCGTTTATGTGTCAGTGGAAGTGTGGTTTTTCTTGCACTTTATGTAGATGACATTCTCTTATTTGGAGACAATGTGGAGGTGTTATCAAGCATAAAAGTTTGGTTATCCGAACAGTTTCAGATGAAAGATCTGGGTAATGCTGGTTACATCCTTGGGATCAAAGTCCTACGTAATCATAGGAAAAGGATGTTAAGCTTATCCCAGGGTGCTTACATTGATACTGTGTTGGCTCGTTTTAGCATGGAAGATTCCAAGAAAGGTTTTTTACCTTATCGTCATGGAATACGTCTTTCAAGGTCACAGTGTCCTGTGACAGAGAAAGAAAAGAATGAGATGTCTAAAGTACCATATGCTTCGGCAGTGGGAAGTCTCATGTATGCTATGCTTTGCACGAGGCCAGATATCTGCTATGCTGTAGGCATAGCGGCAAGATATCAGTCCAATCCCGGGCAGGCGCATTGGTATGCGGTGAAACACATTCTCAAATATCTGAAGAGAACTCGAGACTTTTGTCTTATTTATCAGAGTGAGAACTTGTGTCCTGTTGGGTACACGGATTCGGATTTCCAGGCGGATCAAGATGAGAAGAGATCGACCTCTGGATATGTGTTTACCTTGGGAGGAGGAGCTGTGTCTTGGAGGAGTGCGAAGCAGAAATGCATCGCAGACTCCACCATGGAAGCTGAATATGTAGCAGCTTCAGAGGCAGCAAAGGAAGCTGTATGGTTTCGAAACTTCCTCCTCGAGTTGGATATCATTCCGAGTTTGCCTAAAGCAATCACAGTGTACTGTGATAATGCTGGTGCAGTGGCAAACTCAAGGGAACCCAGAACTCACAAGGCTTCAAAACACATTGAGAGAAAGTACCACATCATACGAGAGATTGTGGCGAGAGGCGATGTGCTAGTTCAAAAGATTGATACGAAGGAGAATCTAGCTGATCCCTTCACAAAAGGATTACCTCAGAAGATCTATGAGGAACACGTTCGTGCTCTTGGGCTGAAGATCTGAGGATAAGCTTTTTCTGTTCCTTTTGTAATAGCTAGATTGTTTAGACACACTTGATACTCTGTAATAGCAATGGTATTATGCTTTGAGTATAAGTGGGAGATTGTTGGGATATGTATACTGAAAAGCATAATTGATCAAGCGTTTGTAT
>JAPKLW010001226.1:133874-178054 GCA_026898455.1 Plectranthus barbatus
GGAGCAAGGGATACAGATCAGAAGATCAGATCTGTAGGAACAAGAAGGAAGCCATCGTTTTGTTCATATTCCGCTTCAGATCTGAACGTTTTTCACCGTTATCATACTCCGATCTGTCCTGTAGATCAAACGGTGAAAAAGGTATAAACTCTAATCCATCTTGTACAATTAATTTTGCAGGAGCATGCATAGGCTTTGCATGGTTTATTTAATTGCATTTATTTTGATATCCTAAGAACGATCCTGCGAATTGAATAACAACTCATGTTGTTGATCGTAGACTCAAACCCTACACTCCCTGGAGCACATTGGAATGATGAGGCGAAAGATAACAAATATGTGCTTTACAAGTTCCTGCATTCGGAGGCAAATTTGTGGCTGCAGTTTTTGAAAAACAGGATCAGTCCGACCACCCATAACACCAACATTGGTCAGGACTGCATCCTGATGATTGCTGCCATTCTGAAGGGTGAACCAATCAACTATGCACCGTTTTTGGTTGATGTTGTTGGTTACTCTGCCTTAAAGGAACGAGAACCTCTTTTCTGCCCCTCCTTGATATCTGAGCTGTGCAAGAAAGCTGGAGTTCCCTTTCACGATGAAGAGCCGCGCAAGACTATGAGAACTCACTTCAATGTCGGATATTTGCGCCAAAGGCATGAGAACTCTCAAAAGAAGGAAGGAGTGGAGCCCTTGTCAGCTAACCAGTCTTCTGTGCAGGTTTTGCAGGGTAAGTTGGATGATATCTCTGAGCAAAGCACCCAACTCCTGAAGGAATTTGAGAGCCTCCATACCATGATGATGGAGATTCAATTTCAAACCGAAGAATTGGTGAAGGAGGTGCGAAACAAGAAAGCTGAGAGAGGAACGTCTGCTGCTGGAAAGAAGAAGCCTACTTAAAGGTTGTGGTCAATTCTAAACTCAACCTTTTGAACAAAAACTCTGTTTTTAAATTTGTGTTTGTGTGGATGTGTTGGGTGAATGTTTGAACCCGTTGTTTTTAGTTTATTTGGTTTAGGTTTATGTTCTTATTTTGAATGGATGTTTAGTTAATTAGTTTGTGTAGTTGATGATGCAATGAAGTATTATGAAGTATTAATAGTGTGTCTATTATCTTGTCTTGAGCTCAATGATGCGGGTGTGTGAGTAATCTCTTTCTCTTGAAATTTCATGACTGATATTTGAGTGATTGAGAGTCAACCCCCAAGATTTTCAAGTTTAATCTTAGGATGATAGGCTAGCTTGAGGAAAAAAGGTTGTAGTTGTTTGGTTTTTGAAAACCTGATATGCTACGTGCTTTAGTTTAAATGGTACTTTAGTTGTGCTGAGAAAAAGAACATGTGAGATGCCACCTACCTGAAAATGTTAGGCCATTTGAGACGAAATATGAATGAGTATCACATTAGGAAATGATTTAGGCAGTCTTTTCATCTTTGTGCTTGCAGAAGTTCTTTTCATTGCATATCAATTACCTTTGCACCTAGATTTGAGCCTTGAGCCTTTTCATTGATTCTGACCATAAAAGATGTGAGCTATTTTCCCATACACTCGCCCCAATTTGAGAGGTAAGCTTGTGTAGGTTCTCCCACTTAGCTGTCAGAAGAATGATAAAAGATAGAGTTGCAATAGATTAAATTTGTAGAAGCTTGAGAGCTTGTTTGTAAATAAACCATGCTGCAGCCTGTAAGTAGCATGTGTGTAAAAAAAAAAAACAGAGAAAAAGAAAAGAAAAGTAGAAAAATTAGATGGGACGAATAACCATCTAGAAAAAAGGGAGCTTTATGAATTTGAAAACATTTGTAGTTTTTCCTACGCAACACCAAGAATAAATTCTAAGTGGAAGACCTATAGCATGCCTCTCAAATTTATTAGTCACTTCTTCCATAATGTTCATACCTTAGCCACAGCCTTACATTAGAAGCTCAAAAAGACCTTTTGATCTTGATGTGATAGAATTTCTATTAGTGGAGAATGTGCTGAAGTTTGAAGGTAGTCAATAATAGTGGCATCAATGATCATGAAAGCTGAAATGGAAGTTAAGTTTAAACTGTAGCACTTGTTAGCTATCTTGCTGAGAAAGTTTTGCAGCTTTGATTGTCAAGCTAGTTTAGATTGCTTTGATTAAACTCACTAAATTGTGGTGGCTGAAGCTTGATTACTTAGTTGTCATGAATGAAATTTTTCTTCTTAATTTCTTTGGTGTGAGCTGAGAGCTCCAAGACAAGAGTATGTAAATTAAGTTCTTTTGTTTTATTTGAGTCTTTGTTGCTTGGGGACAAGCAACATCTTAAGTTTGGGGGAGTGATAACTCTCTTAAAGAGTTATTATTTTGTGTCTAGGCTAGTTAATTATGTGCTAAATTAGGATTGTTTTATAGGATAAGTAATTAAATATAGGTTGTTTAGTTAATATTTCAAATTCGGGTTTATTTTGTAGTATTGTGTTAACTTTGAGTTTTGCGAAAGGAATTGTTTGAATAGTATCACAGGTCTCATTATGCTGGAGCATGACAAAAGCAAGAAAGATTGATATGATGTCACAGCATAAGAGCAGCATGGCCAGAACTCTAATGAAGATCATCCGGGACCACAGCAGACAGGATCTCAGCACTTTTCAGATCTTGTCCCAAAAACAAAACACGTGTCGCCCAGGAGAACCGTCAGAGCTGGGAGGCAGATTGAGGAGCCACATGTAAGTCTTGGATGAAGCTGAAAGGAGACAGGGGAGATATTTTGAGAAAAGAGAGAGAGGACAGAAAAAAAACAACATCGAGAAAATACGAGTGTGAAGAGGGGATCAACATAGGAGTTTGAGCAAGGAGAACGAGGTGTTCGTGAGAAGCAGAAGTGGCAGCTGCAAAAATTCTGAATAGTTTATCTTTATTTTGCAAAACTTGTTTGATATTTTTACGTGGATGATGTTCCTAGACATGAACTTGAATGTTATTTGTTTCCTATCTTTTGTAAGCATGAGCTAAACCTTTTAAGCTCGGGTTATTGACTGGTTCTACTTCTTGTATATATGTTGAAGCTGTTCTTGCATTAAATATGGTGTTGATTTCGATTCTGGTTTGTTTGTCTACCTAAACACGACGGTGGCAGGTAGAGATCTCGCCTAGTGAGACCGAGAGGAGATCTAGGATGAGGGAATCGTGGTCAATCTTGATTTCTAGTGTAAACATACATAGAATTTAAGACTTGCAAAAACCCCTTTTGAAATTCCTTGTTTGAAGGTAAAATCTATCATAGACATATGAAGATTCGCAAGAAAACATAGATCTAGCGATATGACAATAGACTAGACAGAAAAGAGTGTGGTTGCAAGAACCAGAGCTGATGCTTGAGCAATGCTGCAGCATATAGGAGAGTAGATGAACCAAGGTCAATAACCCGAGTGTATTTTATCATTGATTTAAAAACCAAAGTCTACTAGTTTATGATCATCTTGTGGGAAGAAATAGTCTTAATTGTTTTAGCATTGTTTGGTTTCATTTTATATGCTTTCTTGTTATATTAGTTTGGAGAAATCACAAAATACCAATATTTTACAAACAATAGAATGTGCACGATTCACTTTCACTCCCTTGGGTACGATATCTGGACTTAGATCTGTATTACTTGTTAGACATACGTGCACTTGCGTATAATTATAATAGATACTAGCACAACAACACGTACAAATGGTCCCAGTGCATCTCAGACATTACTAGAACTGTTAAGTTTCCAAATTAAGAGTACCACACCCTATCACTTGTGGTTCAACATTGGGGGTCATTCTATTCAATTTTCGCTGAGTTTTCTTTCGTTACGAGTTTCAATTTTGGAACCACTAATTTTGATACATTTGACACTTATGATCCAACTACTACTACAGTGATTTCTAACTTTTGTGATAATAAGTCTCTCAGAGCTAGAGATTTGTTACTTTTGTTTAAGGCTATGACAGTAGATACTAGACAACATGGTTTGTACCTTAAGGTTGCTAATATATTAGCATTATGGTGTTTTGTATTGCGGTATTCTGAGAAACGGAAAATAGAGGCAAGACCGAGAGATTGAACTCAATTTAATTTTGAAACGGTCCTTCAAATACATCCAAGTATAGAAGACCAAAACTTGATTTTGAACGTCAGTTTCTCTGTTTCTCCGCCAACATAATTTTCTTCAAAATTGGCCAAGTATAGAATCACATGGCACGGTCAGATCCGGGTCTGAATCTTTACCCGATTCAGACTCAGTTCTTATCCTTCTTTTTTTTTAACAAATTCTATGCCCCATTCAAATGTTTTAAATTTTTTGTTAATCCGAAAATATTTTAAAAAATTTAGACATGTTATATATTTTTTTTGTTCTAAACTCTATGTTTGCTCAAATTATTTGGATCAATATGCTACTTTTGGCTTAAGATCAAATCCCAACCTTTTTAATAATGATGAAATTTTGTTTGCGTAATGTGCGAGTTTAATTCTAGTTTTATTGTTAATATGTTCGTCACTGATACGACATTAAATTTGTGATAACAATTAAAATTAATGCCAATATTAATATTAATGTTATATTAACATGGTGGGAAGGTAATTTTTTAAAGCAGAATCCAAGCAAAAATGTGTGCCTAAGCAAAACAGATCAATCAATCATTGAATCAATCGTATGTTTTCATATCCAATAGGATAATGCAACATAATCCATTTTACTCCACATTCTTCTCCCTTTTTTTAAAAATAATACATGTGTGTAATAAAATATTACTGAACAAAATCTATGTAATCATTTCCATTTTTACGTTGGAACTATATATGATGATGAATTTCACTAATTAAATATAGTTCTTTCTAACGAGTGTAGTTGAAAGGTAATGTTGACTTAAAAAAAATCACCACTCCCCCTATATTATCCTCCACAAGACTCGTCTCCTCCGGTCCTCCCAATATCCGCCGCAAGACTCATCTCCTCATGTCCCCCCGGACCTACAATGTTCCCTCCCGTCGGTCACTTATGGTGCACCAAGTCGGGTAATTTTCTTATATTGTTTTTATTGTTTTTCTCAAATTTTTTTCGATTGTTTTTTATGTATGGAGCGTGCATATTTTTTTCCATGTTGACTTATGTATTCGAAATTTTGAATGACATTGTTTTGAAATGAATGTTTCTATTGTTTGAAGTTTTTTATTTATGTTTTCAAATATTTTTGGAATATGTTGAGTTATGCATTCCAATTGTGTGGAATTATATTTGGAACAAAAAAAATTCGAACAATAGAGTATTCGAATTTTTTGAAATGTGTTGACTTATATAGTCTAATTATTTGGGATTTTGTTTGGAACAAAAGAGTATTTGAAATGTTTGAAGTATTTTTGGAACAAAAAAAATTATCATTAAAGTATTCGAAATTTTGAATTGTTTGGAATTGGAATGGAGTGGTTGAATAGCAATTTTTTTTGTATTACATGCATGTAGGTTCATTGGATTAGACCTGGAATTCGTGGTGCATATAGTAAAGTGAATTTAAACACCAAAGGTGAAGTATTAGATGCTATTGCAGTTACCTTAGGTTCGGTAGGGGGTGATAACTTGGTTAATCATTTCAGAAATGGTCCCTTTGTAATTTGTTAATTTGGCGTATAAATGGTCCTAGTGCATCTCAGACATTACTAGAACTGTTATGTTACCAAATTAAGAGTCTCACACACTATCACTTGTGGTTCAACATTGGGGGTCATTCTATTCGATTTTCGCTGAGTTTTCTTTTATTACGGGTTTCAATTTTGGAACCAGTGTTTTTGATACATCTGCCACTTATGATCCAACTACTACTACTGTGATTTCTAACTTTAAAATAAGTGTTTTTGTTCTATAAATAGTGTTCTAATTTTTATAATTTTGTATCTTTTTATGAATTCTTTGCTAGGTGTGGGCCTATGAGGCCATTCCGACGTTGGGAGTTGCTTGTGTTATCTTGAAGCATCCGCAGAACATTCCCAGATTCAAGAAATGGGAATTTATCACGCTGGAGCCGAAGAATTGGCGGGCATTTTTTGTAGACGAGGTATGTAATCTATATATAAAGAGGTAGCGATTATCTTTATGTATATAATGCATGTTTCTACTATTTATAATGCATAGTTGAATGCTTTATAATGCATTGGAGGCTAGTTAGACTTATATAACATATACTATAATGAGTTAGAATGAATACTATTTTTGGTATCGTTTCATCTTCATCTTGCTCGGTAATGTTTGTATCGATTTCCTGAATCACATTAGTGATTATTGTTTTAGGGTTTTGTTGCACCTTTTCTCCAGCTTCTTGAAAAAAAAAACTTCTTTTTCATTTTGAACTCCTTCTCCTTCCCTGTTGTCCTCTCCTTGTTTTTGTGGTGTCATAGGCAAATCCTCCTAAGCAAAAAATGGTTTAGTTATTAAATATCTAATGGTAGTAAGTGTTAAATAGTTGGAAAATTTACCCGTCTTACTTTGTAGTGGTTTTTTATTGGTGAAATATTCAAGCTGAAATGTTTCGGACTTGGTGTGTCGAGTAGAGCCTTTTTATCTATGGCTTGCATTATCTTCTCAAGACATTTTAGTCATTCAGGATTGCTCCACTCGTCTCCCAGATGTGGTTCACTTGATGGTTGTGAAGGTGACGTAACACCAACCAAATTTCTTAAGGTCTCCACTGCCATTTTGAAATTTGAATTTTCTTGTACATGATTTGGAGCTTTTGTGATAAGTGTGAGCAGTTTTTTCATTGCTTCAGCCATTACTCTCGCACTCTCAATTATTTGATTGTAGTTGTCTAGTTCCATTCGCTGAATTCACAATCTTGAATTGATTTTTGTTGTCTTTCCTTCTCTCTCTCTTGCTTTTCCTTGTCCTCATTGACCCTCTGTGAAAATTTGTCCTCTATTTCTAGAAACACTGTTGCTGGATCCAACATTGCATCCACATGTCCTCCTCCAAATTTTTTGTTCTCAACTTCTGCTCTCTGTCGAGCCCTTATCAATCCTGTAGTCCATGCTTTGATCACAGGAAATGTCCTATCTACAAGCCTGGTGTAGTAGACAACTCTATCAAGGTAGAAAAGCTGTCAAGGAAAATTAATAATGTTGTTAGTATAATGAATGTAAAACAATTTTTAAACCTGTTATATAATGTTAAAGTTTATCTACTATAATGCAAGTTACAAAATTATATAATGCATGATTGGAACTCGAGTTTAATATGCAACAAAAAGTGTATTTATCATTGGTAGCAGGACTTGTCCTATGAAGCAAACATTTGATTTCTTTTCCTAGATGTCCCTCTGCCGAATCAATCAGTGAGTACACCATGTAATTGCACCAGTTCAAATTTTTTATAACAGACATGTCCTCAAAATTCTCCAGAATCTTAGGTTTGTTTTATCCATCCGCAACATTTTCATAAAAACAGTGTTCAATGAGTACTAGGAAGTTTCTCTTGAACCAGTATCCACCATCTCTTTCTGATATCGTTGCTTCTGCAACATCTACTGGCCTGATGGTCCGCATTGAAGCTAAAATCTGCTTGCCCGTAGATTCAACATTGTATCTGCTTCTCTTCGTGATCTTCTACGAAGCTTTTGTGGACCTTTTGGGAATCCAAATATCATAGACACATCTTCGCCTGTCATGTGAATTGCATGCTTTTCATTGACAACTAAGCTACAACTCTTAGGGTCAAATTTTCTAGACACCAATATGCAATTTTCCCTGGCATTTCCTTTATTCTTACATTGTATATGTGCATGAAACCCATTTCCTCAATTGCTTTCTTATGTGCTTCATTCAATTGAGATATATACTTTGTAAGAACATCATGACTTCTTGTGCAGATTAAGTCCTTGAAAACCACATCTTCATCTTCTTTTTTATCTTTTTTGTCGGCTTGTGAAATTTGTTTTTCTTGAAGTACTATTTCTTACCCTGGTTCTTTTATAATTTTCTTCTTTTTTGGATCTAAAAGAGAAACATGAATGTTTCTAAAGTGTATATTGAAATTTTCTGAAGTTTATTCCTTGCCATTATCAGACCTTACAATCTGAATTTGATTGCCACTTTGATTTTCAACCAATTTTTTGAACTTCCGGAATACCCCAGCTACTTCAGACTTAAATTTCAAGAAATAAATCCAACATATTCTTGTGAAATCATCGATAAAGGCAACATAATATTGACTACCTGCTAATGAAGGAGTTCTTTGAGGCCCTGCAACGTCTGTGTGCACCAACTGTAGCTTATGAGTGGCTCTCCAATCTGATTTTGGAAATGGCTTCCTATTTTGCTTCCCAAATTTATAAGCCTTGCAGGTTAATATTTGATCATCAAGCTTTGGAAGATCTGTTGCCATCTCCTAGGATTTCATTTGTAGAAGACCTTGATAATGGTAATGCCTCAGTCTCTTGTGCCAAATCATATATATACTTTCTTTGGCTAAATAAACAAATTGCTCCTCCTTCATTGGATTAAGTGAAAAACTCATCGCTGCCATTTTGATTTCGAACATCTTCTTGCCTGTAGGATCTTCTATCACACATGTCTTATCCTAAAAAATCACCTTAAATCCCTTCCTCTATTAATTGACCAACGCTAAGAAGATTGTAATCAATGTTTGGAACGTAGAGAACATCAGTAATTAACTTGGTTCCAGAACAACGTGCAATTGCTATTGTTCCCTTGCCTTTAATGGAAATGTAATCACCATTTCCAATTCTGACTTTCTTGGACTCTGTGCTCTTTAACTCTTTAAAGAGCTCCTTATCATAAGTCATATGATTAGTGCACCCACTATCAATTAGCCAACTTTCACTTGAATCATGGCTGGTGAAACAAGTTGCAACAAATAGATGATCATCATCTTCTCGTTCAGCCACCTGCGCCTCTTTAGCATGTTGCTGATTTTTGTTTTTGCAGATAATAACTTCATGTCCTATTTGACTGCACATGCTGCACTTTGCATCCGGTCTTCTCCAGCATTTAAAAGGAGCATGACCTTTCTTTCCACAATGTTGACACGGAGGATAATCCTTCTTCCATCCTGATCTTCTATTTCCAGCCTTGTTTCTGTTGCATATTGTTGAAGATTCTCCACTTGCAGCATGAAACTTCTTAGTTTTTGGCCTCCTATTATTTCCATCGTCATGCTTTGCAGGTAAGGCTCCTTCAATATTTCCTTCTAGTCTCATCACACGCCTTTGCTCTTGTGCTTGCAAGGCATTCAAGAGCTCCGTTAGTGTAATTTGAGACATGTCCTTTGTGTTTTCAAAGATGGTAATGGTTGCCTCAAACCTTTCAGGCACAGTTACAAAAAAAAAATCTCAACAATTCTTGAATCTGCTAAGGTAGAACCCAATAGTCTGATTCGATTTGCTATGTTTAGCAATTTGTCGGAATACTCCTTTATCGTCTCAGTTTCCTTCATTTTTTGTGTCTCAAATTCGCGAATTAGATTCAACACTTGCATCCCACGAGTTTTCTCATCTCCTTCATACTCAAATTTGAGATAATCTCATATTTGTTTTGCTGTCTTGAGGGACATAATCCGAGTGAAGATAGTAGACGTGATGACAACAAATAAACAAACATTTGCCTTCGGTTTCTTCGACTTTTTCTCCTTTTGCGCTTTGATCTGTGCCATGGTGGGATTGTTCGGAAGATCAAGGATTTCATAATTCTCTTCCACTACTTCCTAGATATCTAAAGCTTACGAACTGCCCAAATCTAGTAGTTATCTCCATCAAATACACGTGGAGCCATTAACTAGAGACTGGAACTTGCTTCAACATCCATAGTGTTTTAAACTCACAGATCTCTTAAGAAGAATGCTCTGATACCAATTGTTTTTTTTAGCAAAGAATTTCAGAGAAAAAAAATAGAATTGCAGGAAACAGAGAAAAAACTACATTCATAGTTTGAAACATTACGACCTTAAAGCTTAAAATAACTGACCACTAACAACATGTTCCTACAATTAAGTTAGAAATTAAAACGTGAAATAACTGAATACATATGACTTAAACATTAAAAATAGAACAACAAAGTGACACATCAACAACTCTAAAACATACTTTCTAACAATGACGAAAAAAAAGAATCTGTCTCTTTTCCCATAAATTAAAATCAAAATCTATAAATCACTACATCTCTGTGAAAGAATCCACCAAAAAAGGCATCCATCTTCAAACAACGATGGCAATTTGAGTCGGTAAAAATGTTATCTTTAAAGAAATGAGACCTGAAATGAATGACGAAGCCCCCCGGGTGAAGAATGAGATGACGATCAGCCAGATGACTTCATTGGTGAAGGCGGTGGTGAACAACATCGTACTGGTGATGACTGAGGCAATAAGGCCGAGGAAGGCCCACACACCGACGGGGAAAGGGTTGAGGACAAGGTCAGTGATGATGGAGAAGAATATGGAGAGCAACTGGCACACTTCAGAAGGGTTGGAGGGGTGCTTGGGAATTGGGATGAAAAAGAATAAGAGCACGGTGCCCATGACAAGTAAGATTATTATTTATTAGTAGGATGGGTTTGGTGCCTTGCTCAGATAGAGCCGACGGTGGTGACGCGGGAGGTGGGATGGAGGAGGAGGAGGAGTAGAGTAGGGAGTGATGGGTTTCTTATGAGTTGGAGCGGGTGGTAGAGGAGATGGTGGAATATGGAGTACACGTGGGGAGGGGGCTGCGGAGGCATTGAGGCGACAAAACTTGTGAGGGAGGGAGAGGTAGAGGGAAATGGAGTGAGGAGAGAGAAAGGCGACGATAGTGACCTTCATTGTTGCAGCTGAAGAAAGAAATGTGGCTTCTATCAATGGTCAATGGTGTCTGTGAAAATACAGAGCTCCGGATCCGATAGTGAAATAATTGATTTTAATTTCTGGGTGTGACGACGTCGTTCTCTCTCTACCTAAATTTAAAAAATCCACGTGAATATCAGAAGAGCGTACACGTGGAAGATAAAAGTTGACTCAGCAAAAAATATTGCCATTCTCTAATTTGGATAAAATTCACAAACGGAATTAAAAAATAGGATAAAATTCTCTTACTGAAAAAATATGGAATAAAATTCCCAGAAACCTAATCTTTTAGGATAAAAATCATAGTTTTCCCATTTTAAATTACCCCCGACTTGCCTCTAAGCTAACATATTAATCAATAGGCTTATATAGATATACATAGGGATATATTAATTTGTTGGAAAACAGATGTTCAAAAGCAAAATCATTGGGAACTTTGGTTCAAAGCGAACAATATTATATTAATGTCGGAGTTTCAATCTCTAACAGGTTGGTGCAGTGAACGTGGAATGAACACGTGGCACTCTGATTCTAGCAGGGATGAGGAATTGAGGTGGCAGTGCACTCTGATTCTAGCAGGGATACCCTCAATAAAACTTGATGTAATTGGATTCCTTGTGTTGAAATTTTTTTGATATTGTGGCAGGTCTTTGGTTTGACGGATGAGTTTTGACAATACTCAAGTTTCACATTGGGAAGATAAAGAAGGATTCTCTTGTATTCATCCAACTCTATTAATAAGTATGAAATTTTTTGGGATGAAAATGTCTAAAAATAAAATTGTGATAGTCATATTATATAACAATATGCATGGTTGGTGATAAAGGGTTCAATCACTTTCTGTAATTTGATTAGTAGCCCGAAATATATTAGATATTTAATCTATTAATTTTATATTTTGATTAGACTATTGTTCCCGATCTTACCCTTAAGAAACCTAAAAGACATAATATAAGATAAAAGATGAGCCGAAGCAGTTTTATATGATTAAATTAAATTATATTGAAATTGGCATGTCAGCTTGTATGAATGCATTTAGAGAATGAATATGATGTTAACTAGTTTTTTATATGATATTATGCTCAACAAGTTTGTATTATATTTATTAATTATTATATGTTAAATTATATATGTGTTTGATTTGTTTTTTATATATTATGTATTGTTTGCTTGATGATAACCTTGAAGTCTGAAGATAACTTGATGATAGGGAGCAATTTATATTTTAATCTGATTGTTTCAATTATTTCACTAAAACAGAAGGCGGTTTGAAGAGAAATCCATAGATTTATTGTAGAAATATTATTCGAAAAATCTAAGGAATTAATAATATTCACACTGTATTTGACTTGACAACTTTGTAGGTAAAATATATTTTGTCAATATTTTTTCTTGATTTTTTCGCATGTGACGCTACGAAATTTGTTGTTTTTCAAAGTTTGATGATTCACATTATAAATGTCGACAACAACAATAAATCCATCAAAGCAATTTTTATTTTTGCCACAGTTGAAATGTATCTATTCATATTATACAACCTTCTACATTAAAAAAACACAAAAATTTGTTCTTCTGCTCGGGATGTAATTGTCAAAAATCTATATATCTGTAATTGAGACATTTTTAAACTTCTCAGGATAATTGAGTGTATATATTTAAATTAATGTAATATTATTAAAAAACCACAAATTATTTTATAAATAAAACTCAAATATCATGAATTTACAAAATAAAGCTATAATTAAACCTCCTAGTTTAATGATAATTAGTGAGAAATTAAGCGGACGCCCTCAGGATTAGGCAGCCGCGGATTAAAATAAAGAGTGAAATGCGTACAAAATCTTCCACTGAAGTGGGACCCACAAGAATAATAATGGATAAAAGCAATTAAAATATTCAAAAAAAATATCGTCTGATTGCAGGCGGTGGGGGCCGCCACGCTTCTTATCCCGTCATCATTTTAACATCCGAAGCAGAGATCCTAACACCTCACCCCACCACGTGGCGGAGATCGGTTGGGTCGGAGCTTGCCTCGGACGAGACCGCGCCACTACTCCCTTTTTCTTCTGCACTTCTTCTCTTCTATCTTCTTCATCCGCCACTTCTATTTTCCTCACTCTCTCTAAATTACTTGCAGTTGCAGCTTACTGTTGCTGATGCTGATGCTTCGATGGAAATAGTTAGGTATTTTTCTTTTTCCCCATGCGGCACTCAGCTTTCGGAGATACCGGCGTGTTCGTGAACCTGTTTTTGGGTCTTTTGATATAATCTGTATATTATTTCTCGATTTTTGATGTTAATTGATGGCGGTTTGGATTTTAGTCCTGGGTTGTTGTGAGTGAAGAAACGGATGGAGATGTCTGATCATTATGTGTGCGTGCGAGTTAACGTGTGATTTGTTTTTACGATAACCCCCATGCGTGTGTTTGCGTGTTTCTTTTGGCATCATTTTTAAGATTATTGCCATGTACTTTCACTTGTAGACTATCAATCTTAATTATGATGTTTTTATGCAAGAGAGAACTTGCTCTTGTTAGTTGTTGCTGGAGATATTTTGTCGCTCTTGTATTTTCTTTCTAATTTAGTTTTGCGCTGACGAATTGAGGTTTTTGTGCCAATACTTTTGAGAAATATTGATTTTTTAACTGTTTCGGCTTCGAGAATTATACTTTTCTTCTGTAGAAGTTGGAGACCTATTGTATTTATTTTTTATGCTTTATTTTTCTTTCCACTTGTGTATTTTTCCGTGATTGAGTGTGTTCATGCTATGGCATCTTTTTAAGTCATAGATGTTATACCTACCCTGTGCTTAACAAACACCTTAATGAGAATATTTATCTGCTCAAGTATATTAGCAAGGTCTGATTCACGAAATCATGTGGTAGCCTTTTATAATCTTAATGGTACCATCTGCTCATTGCAGGGTCATATTCGGTTCGTACCCTTGACGTTGGTAATAATGGGAAAAGACACTGTTTTGCTGCTGTTCTTGTAATCTTAGATTGGATAAGAATACATAGGTTAATGGGGGGAGCTTGTTCAAGAAAGCGCGACCAACTGGTTAATGAAGACAACCCGAACAGAGGAGTATCTGGGAGATATTCGAAAAGTGGGAGCTCAAAATGGCTTGGGGCCTCATTTGCCAGAGCTTCTGTGGATGCGAGCCAGGGAAAACTAAGTTGCCCATCTCTTATGGAGTTGTGCGTTTACAAAATTCGGGAGGTATGTTCACAATGATTGTTTGTTAATCGTCCACTATGTCAGTGATAAAGCTAAGGCTCTCTTTAAGTGTCCTGACAAGCAATTTTGCTCATTGAAGGACATAAACAAATATGGCACATTCTCCATGCTGCCAAGGGATATAAGTCAGCAGATTTTTGATGATTTGGTCTGTTCTCAATGCCTAACTGATACTGTGCTTGAAGCTTTTAGAGACTGTGCTCTTCAGGTATAATTAAAAGCTTTATTTGAACAAGGAGTGGATCATAAACTGCACCGAGTACCATGTTTAGATTGTCTCACGAGAGAGTGGCGCTGTTTCCTGCAGGATCTTAATTTGGGCGAGTACCCTGGTGTTTGTGACGGTTGGATGGACATTGTAGCTTCTCAGGATTCATCTTTGCTCTCTGTGGATATTTCGGGTTCAGATGTTACGGACGCTGGTCTAACTTATCTTAAAGATTGCAAGAGTCTTCAGGCCTTGAATATCAATTATTGTGATCAGATCTCGGACAAAGGTCTCGATCAAATTAATGGTAAGAGTGTTCCCTCTAATTCCTCGTTAAACTTATATTCCTGATCTCACAATATGCTTAGTAATGTATTGGTATTTTTGTCATTAGTCTTTTTTGTCTAGTATATTTATTCATGCCAATATTTTTTCAAATAGTAGTTCTTATCTTGACCCTTTTTCTATGATACATATCAAGGTGTTTGGCTTTGTTTTACTTTTATATATTAAGTGTTCTACTTTGGGGAAAATGTCCCAATAGCTGCTTGTTATTCCATTGCAATATGAGCTAATATCTTATCTCTATTCAGTTTTATTGGTGAATACGAGGAAAACATTTCTTTGATTTAAGTTGTGTACTTAAGGGAATTCATATTCCCATCCTAGAGATTAGGAGTACCTTGTGGGTGACTGTTGTTGGGAACTGTAATATGTGGTCAGTGCAAATGACATAATTTGTGCTGTTGTTTTTCAATCTTGTAGGTCTCTTAAACCTGACCACACTCAGTTTTAAAAGAAACAACTTGATTACTGCCCAAGGAATAAGTTCGTTGTCTGGCTTAACAAACTTGGTAAATTTGGACTTAGAGAGATGCCCGAAGATCCATCGAGGACTTGCTCACCTAACAGGTTTGTATTGCGTGGGCTCTTTTTGATTGGTGTAGTTATTGACTAATTTATTTGATCATGCATGGGATTTTAGAGACATTCGATACTGCTTCATTTGCTTTTTCATTAGGGAAGTAATATTCTCTCTCTCTCAAGTAATTTTCCTACTTGTCAACACTTCGATTACCAAAAGGAATCTCAGTTTCCTTATACAAAGAAAAACGATGAACTTTCTCTGGAACGGACATTATATGTTTACACATACCTTGTCTCGTGAGACGTGGTGGATTGTCCCAAAGTAATTGGAGGTCTGGGCTTTTATAAAAATTGTTTGAGAAATAAAGCTTTATTAAGCAGTGTTAGAGGTTTCAATTAGAGAATGGTTCTCTTTGGAGTAGGGTCGTTATGATTTATGATTTTCAATACCAAACAGCTGGATGGGGTTTCATCTGTTCAGTATGAAGGCGGTGATCTGTGAAGTCATCTATTGTATCGCTTTGAAAAACCTTACTTTATAAAACATTTTATCCATCTGACATTTCTTCTCCTTTTCCGCTCTTCTAACAATTTTCAGTTTGTCAGGTAGACTACATTGAGTTAGTTAGACCGTGATTGTTGTTATGTTGTATTTGACAATTATACATGTAAATACAAGGAAGTTTCAGAAAGTAAAGTTGATTTATTCAATGTATTTTGTGTTTCCTTTTAGACCTTGTGTTGTTTTTCTGATCTTTCTTGTCCTTCGTCTTTAGGACTTGCAAAACTTGAAATGCTGAATGTCAACTGTTGTAATTGCATCACTGATGCTGATATGAAGGCCATCTCAGGTAGCTTGCTCATCTGCTCTTTCTGTTTCATTGACTTTCAAAAGCGAGATGTCATTGTTGAGTATTTGAGGTGCTAGAAAGAACCTATGTTTCAAATCCTTGGATCTTAAGATTTTATTTGAAGTATGAAATTTTCTTAATTGGAGTACTTTATACAAAATTGGTTGACCCATTCTCTGTTTGATGCAGGCCTGACAAGCTTGAAGTCATTGCAAATTGCATCAAGTAAAGTTACTGATAATGGTGTGGAATATCTTAGAGGTAGTTTCACTGGTGTTAATGAAAAAGCTTCTACTTATATTCACTCCTATGGTGTGGAGCACAAGACAAGAAAAACATGAGAACTAAGGGATAAGGAAGTTTTTAGTTTCATGAGATGACTTTTTTTGTTAGTAGGGTTACATTATATTGTTTCGGACCTCCTTCTGGACCGTCAATGGTGCCACACTTCAATGGTGGAAATTGGAAAATGTTTTTCACATTAGCCTGCTATAACAAACACCATTGCTGAAAAAAAAAAAAAAAAAACTATTGCTGATATTATGCCTCTCAATGAATACTGTGCTGTAAAGAATAGTAATAATTTACTTAATGATCATGTTACATGTACCACTGTATTGTTGTGAAGGGAGTCGAGTGGTAGGAAACTAAAGAAAGTTATCTTCTAAGCTACTGTACCTTGTGTCGTGAGGTGTAACTGGCTGATATGTTTCTAATCTTTCAATATTTTTCTTGCAGATTTGAAGAGTCTTACTCTTTTAAATATGGAGGGTTGCCCTGTCACTGCTGCATGCTTGGAGTCACTTTCAGGTTTGTTTGCGGCTTTATTTTCTTTTTTGTCTATATGTACTCTTGTCAGAATCTGAATGCCTGACTTTTTCTCTGTTTTCTTGGACTTCTCATTATTTCCAAATGATACAAAATTCTTATACCTCTGAGCTTCAAGAATTTTATTTCCCTATTCTCTGTATCCGTCTCCAGTGTATGATTTTTTAAATTTTTTTTAATGGCATGTTTTGTGTTTCCTGCAGTTCTTGGTGCATTGCTATATTTAAATCTCAGCAGATGTCATTTGACAGACAATGGGTGTGAACACTTTTCAAGTGAGATGATAGTGACACAATTCCATTAGAGAAGGGCCTGACACATTTTGTTGGGCTTTAGCTTGAATATGAATTTGATGTTTTGTTCTGTTTTGCTGTTCACAGAGATGCCGTCTCTGAAAGTGTTGAACTTGGGGTTTAATGATATCACAGGTGCAATTTTGGTGCATCTAAAAGGTAATTACGTGCTTATGTAGAATTTATTGCTGATCCTCTCCCAATTAGAATTGTAGTTATCATTATTATTATTATTTTTTTGGGAAATAGAATGCATTCATTTAAAATCCACTCACCTAGATCCTAAAGATATCTTCAATCCAAGACGTCTTGGTTACAGGCAAGGCGCATTCACCGCTTGCGCCCCGAGCGGGGACAGAATCATAGTCTTTTTAATTCCTTGTGTTAATTTAACATTCATGAGTTTTTACATGCTTGGTCAATGGAAGAGTTCCTTTTAAGATTACTGTTATATTGTTTAGAATTGTTTTCCAAGCAGGTCTCTTAAATTTGGAGAGCTTAAACCTTGATTCTTGCAGGATTAAGGATGAGGGCATTGTTCACCTTGCAGGTTATTAACTAATTGCCAGCTTTGTCTGTTCTGTTTCTGCGATCTTGTATTTGCAGCATGATTTTGTGTTAGCCTCCTGACTTGTTTCTTTTGGTGCTTGAAACTCAGGTCTAACTCGTCTAAAATGCTTGGAATTGTCTGATACTGAAGTTGGGAGCAGTGCATTACGCCATCTTTCTGGTTAGACTCAATCTAACTAATAATACTAGTATCTTTGTTTGTATGTGTATTTTTGTTGCTTTTTAGGCAGATATTATAGTGATACTCATCTCTTATGTTATGGAGTTCAACTTATTTATGTAGCAGTTTGCTGCTGCATAATACTTTTGGTAAAGCTGATTAAATCCTTGCTTCTAAAATAAATCAATTGGCAATTATTACTTGCTGTCCTGCTTATATCAGGGGACAAAGAAGATAATTCTTAAGAACTTCAGTTATAAGTTTTGAGATCTTATAAATATAAATTTAGTTTGCTGTGGAAGTGCTGAGTTATGTGCCCTTCAGAAGTAACTGGCCTATACTTAATTCTCATATGTACAAAATAGCTCATTAAATGAAAGGTTTGCTACTGTAATGAAGGGATTGTAACCAGCTGAAAAATAAAGCTTTGATCTAATATTGATTTTTTTATTGCAGGATTAGTTAATTTGGAGAGTTTAAATCTATCGTTTACTGTTGTTACTGATGGTGGTTTGAGAAAGTTGTCTGGCTTATCATCTCTCAAGTCCCTCAATCTGGATGCACGCCAGATTACAGATGCTGGTCTTGCTGCACTTACAAGTAAGTCTTATTTAGTATGGTTAGTGTTGTTGCGTATCTATGAGAATTTTTTGTTTGCACGAAGTCACGAACTATGGCGGGCTTCCTGCAGCAACAATCTCAAATATTACTGCTTGGCCAAGTTCTTTTGTGTTCTTCTTAAGTCGGAGATTGGGAGGTTTTGCTTTCTTAACTTGGGTTTTCCCTTTGACTTCTTAGTTGGTTTAAGCTTCTTTTGTTGGGGTTCATTGATTATTGCCCACAGCCACAGGATGATCTGAAACTTAAGTTTGATAAACATTGGGTCAAAATATTGTTACATGGCTTATGTTTATGATAAGCATGCTACTTGGAAATATAAAATCCTTTATCGGTTCCCATTGTGGATATGGTTTGTGCCCTCTTGCATGTGAAGCTTATGGATGATACAAGTCTGAAGGCATCATGTAATCATGCCTTATCTGATTTTATTTTATTTCCAAAGTTTGTAATCCAATTAAAAGTACTGCTGGTTTTCTTCTCCTTCAACTGGTAATTTCCTTATATATTTCTGGATGTCTAGATCTATCGCCATCTGAGTTAATTTTCTGCTCTTCCGTTCGGTGATTCTGCTGTTCTATACTGAACTGTTTAGTGTTGAAACGCGTGCCCTATTTTGCTGCCTTATTCTAGGAAAATGCTGTTACTATGTCATCAAATATATATTATGAACTTTTTAGTATGTTTTCCATTGCAGATCTGACTGGATTAATGCATCTGGATCTTTTCGGAGCACGAATTACAGATTCTGGAACTAATTATCTGAAATGTATGTGAACTTATCCCATTATAAACAAGTCTATTGTGTTGATATGTTCAGTTGTTGGTTAAATTATCCTTGTAGGCTTTATTGCTAAGAGTTCTTTTTAAGATTCTTACCATTTGAAATCCAGTCAATGGTGGTGATAGTGTGTATACTCTACTTTCTTGGATTTATGTGGGTTACCTTGCAGCATTTTTAACCGTTTCACTTTTTATTATTTGTTTGGTGGATCAGTTTGTGAGGGTGTGCACCGCAGACCAACCTCAATACGATCTAGTTCTGTAGAATGGTGATGTGTGGCATATTAGTAGCATTTGCAGTATCTCCTTGATGTGAAGACGTATTATTTGTTAATGTTTCTCGAAAGTTGTCTGTTTTATATGTCGTATCTTTCAATTGCTCAAACATGGTAAGACCCTCATCTCCTGCTTAAGCGGGGTAAAAACACCTAGAATGTCAGTCTGGCAACAGGGGTTGGGATTTATATTTTGTTTTATTGTATATTGTGTTTCTGCATATTCTCTGTCTCTATAACCATATTCGGATTGTTTGCACTGTCAAATCTGTTACTATTGTCATGTTGCAATTAATTAGTTACATTATCTTCATTTGTTTTTTTTTTCTCTTTTCCTTTAGCTTTCAAGAAGCTACGCTCCCTGGAAATCTGTGGTGGTGGATTAACTGATGCTGGAGTGAAGAACATTAAAGACCTTACATCCCTGACACTGTTGAATCTATCTCAGAACAACCTCCTCACTGACAAGAGTTTGGAATCCATTTCTGGTAATTAAAACATATTCTTAATGCCTTTTTTGTTCATGTAATTCATATAGCATACATGTGTTCTTTGTTCACTTGTTTCATTAAACCTGAGATATTATTTTTTAGCATCGTAACATATAAAGATAATATCTGTTCTGTGCATGTTTCTCACATAACATACATCTTTGTTCCCTTGTTGCATTAAACCTGAGATAGTGTTCTATAGTATCATTTGTCCTTTTAATTTTAAAACTTTCACAGTGTTTTGGCAGTAAAGCAAATTTGAGTATTTTTCTTTATCTTGTATTATGATTCTAATTTTTTGATAGCTGCTGTGTGTAGAGTCTGCGGTAACCATCTCTCTGGTGGAACCATAATACCTATGAAATATATTTTGTTGAGTTTTTTGTGTGAACAAAAACGCCAAAACTAGAAACTTGATGTTCGAAATTTTCTTTTTATGCGAGTATGGTAGAGCATCCAGTTTTTTCAGTGAAGTTGCTATTCTCTTAATCAATTGCCACTGCAGGGCTCACACAACTTGTGTCTCTAAACGTGTCAAACTCTCGGGTGACAAGTGCTGGGTTGCAGCATCTGAAGTCGCTTAAAAACTTGAAGTCACTTACGCTGGAGTCGAGCAAGGTAACCGCCGCCGACATAAAGAAGCTTCAGCTGATAGATCTCCCCAACCTTGTGAGTTTCAGGCCTGAATAGTGGGCAAGGGGGTCTTTAAAGCATATGATGAAGAATGAATTGTACATAATTTGAAGTTTGGTTGGGAGCATGTTTGGTGCAACATGCCTTGGCCGAATGTGAAGCTCTCTAGCCTATATAACGATATACGGAGAAATGTATATATAAGTAACAACTTCCTTTGGCATGGCTTACATTTGTCTATGGAGTCCTGGAAGAATGTTGCCAGTCTCGTCCGCAACTTGTGTATGTAAATATGGGAAATATATTCTGTATGATAATACATCATATTTGTCAATTATTTGCCAGTGTTGCTGATATAGGGATATAAGCGGCAAAACACTTCTCTAATCATTAGATCTCATGATTAACTATATGATTTACCTGTGTTAACCAATATAGAGAAAAAAAAAAGAAGCAACAATCAGCCAAATTTTGGGATCAAAGGGGCTGGAAACAGAGCAGAGAGGGGGCGTAAATATAAATGATTTTTTAGGTAGCAGCTGCCAATATACCTAAAGGTGTTGGTGTTACATGTCATCATCGTTTAACCCAAAATGTGGTTAAATAAAAACTGAAACTAGCATCTTTGAGCCAGAGGGTCAGAGTTCTAGCTTGCAAACAGGAATAAAAATATATAGAAGAATGTGTTAAGGAACTCCAGAATAATGTACAGGTGTGCTAAATACATCGCCACTACCAACCACCAATCCTATTGTCTGTCTTCCAAGTCCACCAGGTATTCATTTACCCCATCTAACTTGTGGATCACCTTTGAGACTGATCTTGTCCTGATCCTCCTACTAAAGGTGTGGTTGGTACACTGCTTGCTGACCCATTTTCGGCAGGTGGTGGAACGCCCCATTTACCTTCAGATTCCAGGGGCTCAAAAACATGAACTGAACCATCTGATAGACCTAATGCAAACTGATTAGGCTCCTGTGGGTGTGCCGCCATCACAAGTGGATGCACATTTGAACTGTCAGAGAAGAAGAAAAGAAAAAAGGTTTAGCAGCAGTTAGTAAATAGTAATTTCCATGCCTAAATGGGAGTGAAAAAAAAACTAGCAGCAGTTTGATGTTAAATAGTTATGAACTTGCCTGACACTTGTAGGAAGATAAGCAGAAGGATTGATGCGGCATCGTAAACGAAGGTGTGCAGCAGTGAATATGCCCACAGTCCCATCAAGAAAACTAGCATAAACCAACTGACTATCACAGGAAAATGTTGCATGGGATATTGGGGCAGCAGATTCTCGTGGCGCCCACTGATGATGGAAAACATAAATGCTAAGAAACCTCTGCACTATGAAACTCTTATTCATCCTGAGATTAAAAAAAAAATAAAAAAATCACACTAACCTGCTTTATGCAATCCAATTTTGCTGTTTCGAATATGGCGAGCTGTGTCTCGTGCACAACAAGAAAGTGAATCTGCTCATGATGAAACTGCACACGCGTTTCGGAGTGTGCTGCTGGTGACCTCCCAGGAGGTAGTTGCAAGAATCTAGATTTCTGCTTCTCCCATCCGTCAGAACTCCACACACAAATCTGGAGAGGAGCAAATGCAGATCAGACATGGCTCATCTTAACATCTGTACTAAGCATATTTTCAGATTTGAGATCATTGCAAAACTACAGCTGCCGAAAAATTTAAAGTGCTCGAGTAAAATGATCATGGCAATCAGGAACAACATTCTGTCCTTACATACAACAATGATCTTGCACATTCTGACAGAAACTAAAAGAAAAAAAAACCATTGAATTCTGTTGTTGACCTGAGCATCGGCTCCTGATGAAACTAGGACATTCAACACATTTGAAAAGGCAAGCCCTGTAATTCTTTTCGTGTGGCCTTTTAGTTTGCTTTTGACCTGCAATAGGAATCGAAATCAATAATGTTCTTTCACACTTATCCTTAACCACATAGTTCAGCATAGGGAAGCCCTACCTCATCTACTCGGACATTATATATCTGGATTGTAGAATCATCCATGCCAATTGCAATTATGTTGTTATCCTGAGGATGGAAGGCTAAGAATGTGGCCGCAGGTGGGGGAGGCATGAAAGTTGTCATCGTCTGCAATTGTTCAAGATTTAGATAAATGAAACATGCACATTAGATAAACATAACACCATGAAAATCACTATTTTGCTCCATTGCTACCTTGAAAGTCATCATATTAAACAAAGATATCTTTCCTCCAGAGGCAGACATTACATAAGAGTCATTCTTTGACAAAGCAAAGCAAGAAACGGATTCCTCAGGGTTCATGTCAGTCACATCATTGGTCATCAAAATGCCACTTGATGGTTGCCATAGTTGAGGTGACACAGAAGCAGTTGCCTACATCATGAACAATCCATTCTCAGACGATTCATACTTGACACTAGAGATAAATAAACTTATACTGCATTCTTACTTTTCCACTTGAATTACGGTCACTCCGCTGCCATTTCCAGAGTAAATGGATTGCATTTGAAGCCAAAGCCAGTATTGCACTACCTGAATTTGTATATATCAACCTTGATATCTGTTTGATCAATAAAATAAAGAACCTCATCAGTGACCTAGGACCAACATGTCTGCAAAATCAACATGATTTTACAATTCAGTAATAGTTAGGTTAATAATTAAAAGAAGATCAAAATATATCAGTAAATTAACTCATGTAACATTTATAAATAATCTCGTTAAACATTATCTTAAATAATTGCACACGAGAATATTATTGCTGCAATAGTGAAATTGAATAGACACTCCAGCCACAGTTATCAAGTAATGAGAAGCTGCATATGATATAAGCATTGTCATAGATTGGTACTTAAATGTGAATTAAATGAATAATAAAACGTGATGTACATAATACATAATACTTTCCCCACTGCAAGTGCATTATATGCAAGGAATCCACTTAATCAAACATAGATAACAGATCAAAACACCATGCTTTTTTAAAGCCCGGTACACAAGATTCAACTATTAAGAGCATGTGCACACAAGGATGTTCATATGCTTAACGTGAAGGACTGTCTTACTATTACAAAAACCGCAAGATAACATCTTAACATTAAAGGATATCACAGACAGGAAGTATCTTTCAGGCGAGAAGAACCAACAAAAAGATAATGTACCTTCGTTACTCTCATGTTTTCTGGGAGCTTTATAGATCGGCATTGAGATTGTTCACTAATTTCACTGAGCTTCCAAATCTTTGATTTATCATTTGATTCTTCAGTTATTCTAGGCTTTACATCTCCAAGATTTCTTGTATCCCCATTCTACAAAATCAAACACAGTGCTGTAGCTATGCAAGGAAGACTACTCAAAAGGCAAAATGAAGCACGTAATAGAAAATGAGCAAAATTGTGGGTACATTGGAGTGTTCCAGTAGCACATATCTATTATGCAAACATTAGTTGAGGCAGAAAATCAGCAAGTGATACCAACCATAGTGGAGAGACCAACAACTGAGGCCACCCGTTCCGTGAGTCCTGCACTACTTGCTGCTGCAGAAGACATTGGATTGACAGTTGGCTGCATTTTGAAAACATGAAAACCTTTAGTATCATTCATTATGGACTCAGAGAGATATTACAAACAAATGTAATTACCTTTGCAGCTTCAGAAGCCCTTGAGGGATCAAAAGTAAGATGCTCAAATGGACGTAGCAACCGCAGACCATCCGGATTTGCTAAAATTTTTATTCCATTTTCATTAGCAGAAACAGCCAACAGGGTCCCATCTTTATTGAAGCGGATGCGTGGACTTGCCTATTAATTTGTCAACAGAAAAGTAAAGCTTCAGAAAACAGTCAAACTTATGAGCCATCCACAATGTTATGTAAGATACTCACAGGAAGACCACCATCAGCATCACTACTAGTCATGAGTTGAGTATTGTCCATATCCCAGAATTTGACCGAAAAATCATCACCAGCAGCCAAAAATCTATTTTTAGTTGTATCAAACTGCACAACACCCAATGATCGTTTACGAAAACCTTGATATGTCCTTTTCACGGCTCCTTCACTTTCATTCCATTCAACAATGTGCGACTCTCCTTCTTTACTGGTTCCACAAGAGAAAAGCCTGAACGAGAAAATTCACATATATACCTAGTCATGAGCAGAAAATGCATGAGCCGATATTGTCACTTCAAACCAGAATATATTTTACCTTGTTCCATCAGCACTGTAGGCCATGGTTGTGCACCAACGACCAGGGGCATCATAATCAACTCGAGATCCCAAATTGTCATATAACCATGCCTTAATCTTGCCATCTAATGCCGTAGAAAAGATAAACTGCAAAATAGTGGCAGATATATTATAATCAACTGGAGAGTAACAGAAATATACAAATAATTTAACATCTTATAACCAGTAGCTGCTGTCACATGATCAGATTACAAAAGAAAGAAAATTTTTAGAATATAAATTAATCACAAGGTATCATTTTATTAACAATTGACGCCATTACTCAAATGGCTAGTAGACCTGAATATTCTCCTTGTGATGAGGGCAAACTGAATATACAGGGGCCTCATGACCTTCAAAAGTGTATTGTTTGGCACCAGTTGTGGCATCCCAAACCTACAAATCATGCACGGCCAGAAAATGAATTTGCTAAACCAGTACACAAGATTAGTGGAAAAATATAAAAGCTACCATGCTATAATAACCTTGATAAGCTTGTCATCTCCACAGGTTATCACAGAAAGCTGCTTATTGGGGTGGGAGAAGGCAAGATCATTTACCCCGCCGACATGCGCATCAATCTAAAACAGAAGTAGTCAGGACAAATTGTAAGATAATCTGAGCATTTATCATGGAAAGTACATGACTGAATTACCTCCAAGTGCTGGCGCACATCGTCATTTACATGATATGAATAAATCTGTACCAGATGTCTTGAATATGCAACTCCTATTTAGAAGAAAGATGAAGATACATCAAACCATACCATCAGGGATTTTGCACTTAGCTATATAAATTAAGACATTACCAAACAAAGACCCATCTGGACTCCAAATCACGCGATTCACTGAGACACCAGGATCTTTTGCAAGACCAGCCTGGATTCAGAAGATAAATTATGCTCCCATCTACTTGATCCTTAAGATGGACAGTTTACTATACTTCACAAAGGAAAATGTGGTACCTGTAAAGGCATTGTGCATGCACTCAGATCCCACACTTTAAAGCTTTTTTGAACTAGCCTCTCTCTTGAACCAACCTCCCATAGCGCAATGTCTCCCACATTAGTGCCAACTGAGTTGCCGGATGAGAGGGAAAAAAAAAAAGACAATGAAGCACATCAATGCTGAAACCTTCGAATGATCCCATTTTGAAAAAAAAATTATCTTTATTGTAAAACCAACCTAGAAGAAGGGTCTGTTGGATAGGATGAAAATCCATGCTCATAGGAGATGATCCTTGGTTCAAAGTCCGTGCAACAGTCTTGGGCAAGTCATCTGGTGCATTGAAAGTCTGGCTATGAGCATGCCCAGGGAATGACACAGGGAGAACATTCACAAGAGGATTAACCTGCATGCAATGAACAAAGATCAGATGATAAATGCAATATCAGGAAGCCGGCATCACAATCTCAAGATTGAATCTTTTACATATCTAATCACCTCATCATTTCCCAATGGCCTGGTTCTTTTACTAGGGTGTTCTGAATCACCCGATGGAAAATCAACAGAAGGATTTGTTGGTGGAGTCCTAGGATGCTTAAGGGCAGCTGCAGAAAGTATCAATAGGACAAAAGGTTTAGAAAACTATGTCAAAGTGAAACAGTGACGTTATGAACAAAAACCAAGTAAAAGAATGCTTCCAGAACAAGGACATCCAATGTACATACTTAAGGGAAAAAATCAACATCTCAACCACCAACATAACATTGATAAACATAAGTCTTGTAGCTTCTTTTTTACTTAGTGTTTAAGTTTTCTTAGTGATTAAGTTTTCTTAGTGGTTAAGTTTACTTAGTGTTTAAGTTTTCTTAGTGGTTAAGTTTTCTTAGTGGTTAAGCTTTCTTTGCTTATAAATAGTGTACGAGGGATTCATTCTAAATAACAATAAAGAACAAACAATTCTTGAGTTCATCTTCTAACAAACATAACTTATATGTCATATGCAATGAAACTCAACCATAAAAATCATATCCACAATGCAATTAGCACCATAAAATGTTTAATCAATTGTAGAAGAAATCGCTGGAGCTGAAGAATGGTACACTGATTTGAGGAACATCAAGTACCAAATGTATAACAACGAGAAAAAAATCTTCCCAAAGAGTTCAATTCCAAAGCAAAGTTGCAAAACTATTTTTTTCTTTGAAATGCCAAATCCCATACATCAGTAAATTTTAACCTGGCATAGACGGGCCACCAAGGCCAATAGGTCCACCGGAGACTGCTGGATGAGTTACAGTAGGTGGGTTAGACATCCAACCAGCAAGGGGTGCCGGAACGGGCGCTGGAGTAGGCTGAAAGGGCTGACCAGACCAATAGCAGGACAGTTAGTGTATAGAAATCGCCAGGAAAAAACATAAACAAAATATCAAAATTTAGAAACCAACCACGTGAGCACCCAAAGGAGGAAAGCCACCGGGTTTTGGTACAGCTCCTCCTAGGAGGGGATTGTTTGCTGGAGAGGGTGCCCGTGCACCATTTGGTTGTCCACAAGAATGATCAACAAAAAGTGTTTTAATGTCTGGGTTCGGCCTGGGATTTTTACAAAGTTGGTGCTGCCAATTTAAACTGCAGATGCATGTCATTTAGTTTTCTCAATGCAATTGCTACAATGAGCTGGCATTGGAATAGTAGACAATCAAAAGCAGTAATCTCTTGTTTTCCTAATCAATGAAACTTAAAATTTAGAGATATATGCAATAGTTTATACCTAATAACAATTCAAAAAGATAAAACTTAAAACTAATAAACCCTTGCAAGTCCATCACTCGCTGTAGAAGTCTTGATGAAATCATTTAGACATTATAGTCCCTAGTGAGGGCCAACAGGATAGGTAGAGCAAAGCCAATGCTAATAACAAAGAAAAATAAATTTGATATCCAGTGATTGCACAAATGCCTCAAATTTGAGCCTACCTTTGATTGATTAATGTCCGCAGTCTTGAGTTCTTGAGGTTAGGAAACTGCAACTTATCACGAAACAATGGATTTGCCTCAATTAGCTTCTTCAGCTCCACTAGCATAATGGCTCGAGCAGATTTTGTGTCTCCATACTTCGACAGTTGTTCATTTTCCCTAATCAACAATGACCTCAGGTTAAAAAGGTATCAATATTCAACAATAGGGGCGGTCAATAAATTATAATTGCTTGAATACCTGAAATTCTCTAATGTCAGCAATTGAGTTATCTCTTTAAAAAGCTCTTCATTAAAAGATGCAAATACTTTAAGATCCTTTACTAGAATCTCAACAGCCTTGGACCGATCATGCCTACATAGAACAATAAAGTCCATTTAAATTAAGAAACTAAAGCTTTCTTATGGATTCAGATTCTCGGTATTCAAAAGATAGTCTTACTTATCCAATGCTTCAAGATACTTCTGCTTCCTAATCTCAAAAAAGATCTTCATTGAATAGCGATTGTCGTCTACTTTAGTGAAACCCGAGAGGTATTTTTCAACCTCCTCCCAATTCCCATTGTGAACTTCATCTTCAAAATACTTCATATTGAAGAAGAACCCAGATTCTTGCTCAAGCCTATAGTTAAAAAAGGTAAAATTAAATATAAATCTATCGCCAGAAAAGGACAAAAATTAATTCACACACACACACATAAGGCACACTTGCAATACAAACAAAATAACCTACTTGTGAACGGTCTCTTTGAACTTTTCTTCATCTAAGAACTGTAAGATCAGGAACACCAGTTCTCTACTGAGAGAAGACATTCCAACCAACTCTTCTTCAAATCCAGGGGAACAATTCCAAAGTAACTTACGGTAGCAAATCTGTAAAACCCACAATAACAGAATAATTTCTTAAAATATAAAACCAAGAGGAAAACAATAAATGAATGGGTCAGCTACCACTAGCCGTATTTAACTGTCAAACCATGTCTCCATATAATTATTTTTCGACGAACACTTCAAAACCAATTATTATATAAATAACACTACAGCAAAATAAACAATATAAGTGCTTAAATACAACCAAAAAAAATAAATCACACATACCTAGATCATTATAAATAAATCTCGACAAAACAGAGATGGCTATAATTTGAGAAAGGGGGTAAAACATGCACCGACAAAATAAGGGTTTTGATAAAACTCCGGAAAAAAAAAGGAAATTTAAAAATCTCAAAGCTAATTTAAGAGATCAGAGAAATGAAAGCAGCTTTAAATGGAATCCGAGATGCAAAGAAAAGGGGAAGCAGAGAAAACAGAAAAAGTCAAGATAAATTATATGTCAATACTAAGTGAGAAAAAGTAGAGCTCGAGAAAAAGCATCAAAAGCGGGAAAATAGAAGGAAAAAAAATAAGCGTTCTTCAAAGCAATATTCCAGAATATATATACATAGATGCCGCTTGTGCGTGTGCGTGTGTATATATATATATTCACACACAGATATGCATATAGATAACACACATATATATATATATACAGAGAGAGGGGATTTTACTTCAGAGAGATCGATCGATGGAGAGATAGACGACGAGCTCGAGGAGAAAAATGGGACTTGATTTCTGTCTCTACATTAGATATAGAGGTGAGAGATTGTGCATACAGCTATATATATATACAAGCACAGACACATGGGGTTCCTTTCTCCCTCTACTTTCTCTCTCTAGTCTATCGTTGGAGAAAGGAAAAATTAAACTACGATTGCAGAAAAATAAGTGATTTTTATAGGAAGGGGCGACTCAGTGAAGATATAAGTTAGTACACTTATCATTTCGGAAATAATGATAAGTAGATCAGCTTATTATCGTTTTATCATATGTACAGTCAACATGCGCCCAGAAGCCGGCTACTTTCTTGTTCAGCTTGGATCTTTAGCCGACAGCTGGTCTTTGGCTCCGCTCTCTTTTTAGCTACATGACTAAGATAGGGCTTGTATTCTACCGGTCATAATTAATTAACAATATCTATTAATAAAATATAGTAAATATTTATTTATTATTTTTCCTTCAAAAGTTATCGCATTAATATTATTTTTAAATTTAGCAACATATTTAAAATTAATCTCATTATTATTAATATATTTTCTCTTTAATATTTGAGAATTAAATATTAATCAATTAATTATCGAGTATTTATTATTTATAAAATATTATAGCTTAGAATGTAGTTTTTTTCACTTCAATTATAAACTTAATTTAAACCAATAAATTTGGACTATAATAAATTTAAGCCAAAATTTATAATAGTCCATTTTCTAGAATTAGGTTCTAGAAAAACTTATAGGCCTTTCAAGAAAATAAGATACATATAGGTTTATGAAGAATAGTCTAAAAAATTAATTAGAATAATGGCTAATTCCTAGCCATTTGTTACTATTACAAATAAAGGTTATATTATCTCATTTATGCACAAAAAAGCAAAAACACATTCTCCGAATAAATGGCCCTATTTTTTAAAAATCTTATTCTCTCCCTAAATTATGAAAAATTTATGCACTATTAAATTTTACTGTATTCAACGAATCAAATTAAAATAAATATGCTTTTATAATAAATTAATTTTAGTTATATTTATTGAATTCTATAATATCTAAACATGCACGCGGACCTAAAACTAATTCATTTAATATAATAGCCTAATAAAATTCTTTGGATAATATATAGCCAATTTCACGGAAAGACTTACTAATTAAATCAGTTTCGGTCGTGATTTTAATCGATGAATAAATATAATCATAATTAAGTGATCATAAAGTTTAAATAATTATAATATCTATCTTGATTATGAATGTTTATTCATTTCACTATATTTTATCTTTGCCGAAAAATAAATTATATTATATAGTTGTTTGTCTTGAATGTGGATGTAATAAAAATCACAACCATTTACTAAAATCGTCTTAAAGTTAGATTGAATAAAAAATGTGATTTTATTTTAATTGCATAAGTTGATGCCAATTGGTTAGATCCTAATTTGATGGTCGTAATATTTGACATCGCATACACATTATTTTTGGGAAAACACGGAATTTTATTCAAAAAGTTTTCAATTTTTGAAATTTTATTCAAAATTTTATTTGTTATGAGATTTTATCCAAAAAAAATTTATGTTTGGGAATTTTATTCAATTTAATTGACATTAATTTTTTAATGATAAAACACCCGTTAAATCCCACATAATGTCCACATCGCATTCAACTAACGTTTACGTGGATTATTAATGAGTTTGACACTATACGGAATTCCGTAACGGTTGGTTCATCGTACAAAAATTTCGTTAGTTAAGTTGGATAAAATTCCCAAACAGAAAATAATTTTGGATAAAATTCCTTAAGAAATAAAACGTTGGATAAAATTTCCAAACAAAAAAATATTTTGGATAAAATTCCCTAACAAATAAAATTTTGGATAAAATTCGAAGTGAAAATATTTTGAATAAAATTCCATATTTTCTCTTATTATTCTGATCTCAATTAAAAACAAAAAAAACTCTCTTAAAAATATGTAATACTAAAGACAAAATTGTAAGTGAGATTAACTATTTATAAACTACTTAAAATTGAGATAATTAACTACCTTACAAACGTACCCTACATAGTAATTATCCATGTTATACATTAAATAAAAGTAGACCAAAATCTTAGAATTTCTCTGTCATCATTGTCAACTTATTTTGGATCAATATTTATTTGTTAATTTGAATTTGTTTTTGCACGAGTTTGAATTTTTTTTGTTATAATTAATGTTAAATGACTTTGTGTTCATCCTGAAATATCCATAATAGAAGTGATAATTAAAAAAGTTATTAAAACCTAAACTAAAATTTGTCAAATTCAAACTCGATGATATTAATTTGAGTCGGAGCTTGGCTCACCTTAGCTTAAAATAAATACCCTCACTATAAAGATGGTATGAATATAGTTACTAAAATTGCACAATTTGAATATAAAAAAAAAACTACTCCCTCCGTCCCACTTTAATTGTCCACTTTTCCTTTTTTGTCCGTCCCATTTAATTGTCCACTTACTTAAAATGGAAAAATAATACTCACTCACTAATAAAATACTAATTTCCTTTATCTCTACTCGCATTGGTTATTGTGCCAAAAGCAAAGTGGACAATTGATATGGGTAGGAGGGAGTAGTTGCTAATTTTGGTATGAAGAGTGTTGTCGGCCGTCCGATTTATTAGGGTTTGGCGAGGGGGTCCCACTTTTCCATGAGATGGGATGGCACGGGTTAATTGTCGCGTGACGAGATGGAACACACGATATTTTGAGAAACTCAGATCAGATCCCTTTATAACGACAAGCTTTTTAGTTTGGGACCGCGTTTTGCCGGAAATTACGACGCATGCCACTGCCTCATCTCATTTCCAGTTTATCGCGAGTCACGATATAATGAGGTTAGATACGCAATTATTGGAGTTGGGCTGCACACACTTGCTAGTCCTGCCATAATTAAATGATTCGATTATTTGGATTTTAAATAGTGAGGGTGGGATGTGTTGGTCTATTTCTTTTCTTTGATAATTTACACAAAATTAAATGAATGCTATTTATGGGAAATCTCATCCCCCCCCCCCCCCCCCAATATATTTTAACTTTCAACGGCTCTGTATAATATGCTCGTTCTTGTACAGTTGTACTGTTCAAATATTGATAAATGAGACCAAGATTATTGAAAAGTGGTGAATATTAGTTGAATTTAATTTATGTGTAGAAGAATTATTTGGAGTTTAGTAATAATAATGATATATATATATATATATATGTGTGTGTGTGGGAATTTTGGAATTGGATGGGTTTGGGAATTTGGCGTATAGTGAGGGGCAAATTCAGTAGTCGCTGTCAAGTTCAAGTATGTACGTGCGGAGGGTATCACGAGGAAAATCATATGGTTTTGGTTCCAACATCACACGTGTCATTTCTACCGCCATTCTCAACTTCCCACAATGGACCCCACCACCTAATTGCAATATGGAGTACTCCCTCCGTCCCATTTTAAAAGTCTCATTTTCGATTTTCGTACGTCTCACTTTAATAGTTTTATTTCTAAAAAAGGTAATTTTTTCACACTCAACAATAAAATATTAATTCCACTCAACTCATTCTACACTCACATGCCTTGGTTATTGTGCCAAAAATAAATTGGATTATTAATGTGGGACGGAGAGAGTATAAGGTTTCAGGTTAGGCACGCCTAAACGATTTAGGCGGGTTTATCCATTAATTCAACTCTAACTCATCTAATATATTCTAATTGGGGATTAATAAACCCTATTTGAGATGAGTATACCCATTTGGGTATGGATAAAATCCGCACCAACCGTTTAAACGTGTCTAACGCAAGTTTTTGCCTTTTACATCCTATTTCCCATCCAAACCATTTTAATCTTTCATGGATATAAGAATTATTTTAAAATTAATTTTGTTAAATAAATTTTCAACATTATTCTTATTCAATAAAAATATGATCTTGTGAGAGATAATCTAGTGTGAGACAAATTTTATAAGATACATATTATAGAAGGATTTTTATATATTATTTATTGAATAAAGATTAAATATATCATATACTAAAGAAAAATGCACTATTTATATAATAAACAATATATTATTTATTAAATAAAAACTAAATACAGCATTTATAATATTAAAAATCCACAATTTACTGAAGAAATACTAATCACATCATTTACTGGGAAAAAAATATACTAATTAAAAATAAATTAGTTGCCGAAAAATTTAGTTGTAAAGATAGATTTCAACCTGTCTAATAAAAAAGAAAAAAATATATACGAGTCCATCTCATATAAATTTTTGCCGATAAAAAATAATTAGTTTTTGGTTTCGAAATCTCTTTTAATTTCTAATCATTAATTGCACTTTTGAGAAAATTGCTTTTAAATGTCCTTTTTTATACATCTTGGTTACTTTATTATTCTTTTCACATTATTATTCAAGGATGACTTTGTAATTATTTTGAGAAATAACGCCGAATAAAAATCGAATCCAACTAAAATACCCCAAAATAGTCATGTGAATCAAATTAATACAGATGGATGAATACCAAATTTATAAACTTTCAGTCGGAAAATAGAAAGACCGATTCTATATTGAATGAAAATATATTTATATATAAAATCTAATCTCACAATCTTTGTTATAATTTATTGATGGATGCAGCTATATGCATGCACCCGCAAACACACCCTAAAAGGTGATGCAAAGTTGCATTGTTTTAAATAAACATAATAAAATAATAAACCAAAGATGATTAATTATGAAAATTGAAGGCGTCTTGTTTTTTTTTTTATAATAAATTTTACTTTGCCTATTGAGGTTAGAAAATATAATTGGCATTTTGCCGACTTCACATCGACAGTTGCTTTAATAACACAATCAGTCGAATATAAGAATAACTTAAAGTACTCATAATTAACCGACTTTGGAAAAAAAATAAAATAACATGGTAAATGTATAATTGGGATGACATTTTAGATTAATGTATAATTGGGACATCAACTTAATGATGTTTTGTATTGTATTACTAATTTATATTTCATACTTCTAAAAATGATTGGTAATCTCATATAAAATGACTTTTAAGGTTAATAAAAAAATTTAAAAAGATAAAGATGAAAAACGAGAATCTAGTAGGGTTGGTGGGGGCACAAAGTAGAGAAGTTGATGTAGTCATTAATATTGGGCAGTGCCGAATTAATTTAGGAAAAGAGCCTTTTAAAAAAAAACTTTTAATCGAGTAACAATTATAATGTATATTTAACTAAAAAGTGTTTTTAGCATGCAACGTGTACATGTATTAATATATTAATAAATTAGAGATATTAATAATAATGAGAGATTGATCTCATCATCAATATTATATTACTATATTTAAGGGGGATATGAGCCAAGTAGAACATGGGCAGGTTCGAACTCGAACTTGATTTTGTTATTTATTTTAAATTGTAATAAAAAATTTAAATTATTTATTTTCAGAAATAAAAATTTAATTATATTAATCTCGATAAGACTCAAGCTTGACTCGGGTTAGATTTAAACTTGAGTTCGATAAGGCTCGCGAGCCTATCAAATCAAGTACCATGAAGCTTGAGCTCTACTTGATACTAATCAAGTCAATTTCGAATTTTTTTTCGAGTTGATCCTAAGTAGCTCGTGAGCTACTTTTACCCATGTTCACCCCTAACTACATGAGCGCATGAACACATCAATACACATTAATACATGCTCACATAGAGATTAAAGTATTTATGACATATTGAATATGAGATTTTTTTTTAAGTTGAATGCATTAGTTTAAACTCAATGTGCATATTGAAACTCGAATCCTTAATCTTTTGAAGAGGAGAGATCATGTAAAAAAATATCCACTGTGAGAAGAAAGAATGAATCATGTTCATTAGATCTAAAAAAATCAATGGTTGATATTCAATCAAGCAACAAAATAATCAAGCAACAATTAAAACAAAATCAAGCAACGTTGCAATCAAGCAACCTCATAAACACAATCAAACATCTTTCTCACATTAAGACCTTTCTCACCGGATCCGCTTTATTTTTTGAATACATGTAAGTCGTTTAAATAATTAGCATTCTGATATGAGACTGAATACGATATATTTAATATTATTAATAAATCAATAAAGGCCAACTTCAGCGATTCAATAATGAGAAAGCAAACATGCGGTTTAATTTGATGACGCAGACTTATACCTAATTTTATGTCGTGCTCCCATTGTTCCAATCTTACTCAAAAAAAAAAAAAAAAAAATCTTATTACAACTAGGAGTGTAATCGAACCGAATCGAATCGAGTAATGCCGTGCTCAAGTTTGATTTGTTTAGTATCGAGTCGAGCTTTGAGCTTTTTTGTCGAACATTTTGAAGTTCACGAACTTTATCGAACCTTAATCGAACCTAATCGAGCCTCAAGACTTATCATTATTGTTACTTTTAATTGATGAAATATATTACTTTTATAAAATTAATTATTTTATATTTCTTACTAATTAATTTTAGCTAACGAGCTTACTCACGAGTCGAATACTATGATGCTCAAGTTTGATTCGTTTAATAAACGAGTTTGAACGAGTTTTTATCGAATCAAGATCCGAGTAGCTCACGAACAGTTTGATTCATTTACAACCCTAATTATAAGTGCAAATTCTGCTTGAAATCAATAAATTGAATGAATGAATCTGAGTTAAAAAGTATATTAGAAGTAAAACATTGTAGTTATAAGATCGGTACCATTGTCATTCATTTTAATTAGTATATATAATATAATTGTAAAATAGTAAGCAAATTTTGAGTATTGGAGGAATTGAATTTTTAATCTGAGTTTAAGTTATATACGTGTATTTAGTATGAATAATTACAATTTATATCAATCATTTGTTGAAGCGGAGAATAGCTTAATTTTAAAATTTAAATTAATGAGTGTGTGAAAACTATGATTTATTATAGATTTTTCTATTTAGAAAAAATATAATTTTTTTTTGTAGATTTTTCTATAAGAAAAGGACTATGAGGGTGACGTTTTGAACATGGGGCGTTTGATTCGTCATCGCTTTCTTTTGGTTGTCCCATGATATTACTTTTAAATAAAGCAAAAAAAAAGGGGAGATGCTTCTATTTTACTTGCATTTGTATAATATTTTAATTAATAATTCTTTTATATATACAGAAAAAATACGTGGATAAATGAATATATTTCAATTTATTTTGTACTGAATCTGAAGCTGATCATTGAAAGTTTACAGAAATTTTATCTTTTAATTCGGGCGAATCATATTTTAATTCCTTGTCTTTTTTGAGCAATCAGTACGAGATTAATATTCATAATTGAGGCAACCAATTTGTAAATACTAGATTTCCAACAAAAAAGCATGTTCATGCAATTCAAAATGATATTTTAAATTGCATCAACATCAATCACATTCCTAGTCTTTATTTCAACCCAATGGTGAGACACATTTAGAATTCGTTTTGTGGATGCTACATCGAATATGTATTTTTGTCCGTACATAAATATATAAGGAATTGATTGGTGTTAAAATTTAGTTTGTATTAAATATAAATGAATATTAGGATTAGAAACTCATGTATGTTGAATAATTGTCATGTCGAAAGATAGTGACACGAACACAATCTATTAATAATATGGTCAACACGAATACTAGATGACTCATTAAGCTCTAAACATAAATACGATATTGACTAGTTAAGAACCCGATTCTATAGCACGATATTAACCTACGAACTTGATTTGATAACATGATGTGAAATATGCATGTTAGGTTAAGGTTGATAAATGTAATAATAATATTATTAATATTATTAATAATAATAATTGTTGAGTTTCAATTTGTACAGATACGGGCCCTGGGAACACGATACTTCATTAACACAGGAGACCAGGTCGATGAGCTAGCTAATATATTTGACCAAAATTAAAGCACAAGATTAAGCTGAAACGAATTGATAATAAACAAACACTGAAAGCGGAAACAAATTGAAACAGATTTATGAAATTCAAGTAAAAATACTTATCATAGAGTCACAAATCGTAAGATCGAACTCCCGTAAGTACGATACAAGCTCAATCACAAGTTCGCTGTGCCGATTAGAATAAGGAAAAAAATTAGAGTTGAATTGTGTAATGAGAGCTAGATGTCTAATAGCGGTTTACAAGGGTCTATTTATGGAGAATCTGTCGGCGCTAGATTTTTCGTAATACACGTCAAGATAGTTGAGCAGAGCTTTCCAACTTTATTGGGGTTGTTACAATGTCTCTATTCTCATTGATCTCCGAAGTTTTTGCGCACTTATCCACCTACACTTCTGACCGTTAAGCAGCTCGCCAGGAGTGGTTCTTCTTTCCTTGCTCTATTCAAAAAGAGGTCTCTTCTTTGTCGAGTTGTCCAGTTCGGTATTGTTGGTCGAACTATTTTTGGTGAACTCTTGCCTCCATGCGAACTGTTCAGATCATTCTCTACCTCAGTTAGCTTGGGCCGGCCTATAGTTTGGCCTTTCTGAACGCAAGCGGGCTCCATTTCGGGCCTTCTTAATGGGCCTATCGAATTACAACCCCACCAATAGCCCATTTGGCTCTTTGAGGATCTGTCGGAAGGACTCAAAAGAGTCTAAGAACTAACCCTTACGATGTTGAGTTTTTCAGCATATGAGGCGAGTTGTTCTTCCCAGATGTGTGCCCTTTAATCCTTGTTAGTGGGAAGCCAGGTATTATTTGTGGGATTCCCGTAAGCATCTTCTCAGCAAGGGGGTCATTTCCTCTGTGGGCGGCCTCCCCTTACTCGCATTACCCCGGGAAGTCACTGCGAGGGCTGTAGCCGTGGGCCCGAAACCACGACTTTGGCAGAGGGACAGTTTGGCTTATTTCCGGTTCGTTATGCTAGCTATCTGGGGAGCCCCGGTGAGCTAGGTAAGCTCATTTTTGGGGTCTTTCAACAAGCTTGGTGCTCGTCGTCGTCTTTCCTTCTTGGGGTTAGAGCCCCAGCGGGATGGTGATCAATGCAGACTGGTATTTTACCGACCTTTGGGGGGTCAACAGGACGGTTCGATTTGTCGATCCACTTTTTGTCCGTTGGGATCTTGACAAATTGAACTATTTTTTTGATTTTGTCGCCCACGCGAGTGGTAGGTTCGCAACAACTGCAAAAGTGGGGGGCAATTACGAGCATTGAAATGGGCATGAGGTTTTTAACCGTCACTTTTTTCAATTTTCTGTCACTCTTTTCGAAGCTCTCTCTCTTTTTCTCTCGCGACTCTCATTATCTGATGATCGTGTTTCATTCTTTTATGGCAGTGGCAACCTCCTCCGGTGATCTACCTTGCTCGTCCTTCATCCTTCAGTTCGTTAAGGTGATTCCTCTCGTCTGTTTTCCATCGTTCTTTCCCTTTCCTTTTGTCGCGCTCGGATTTGGGGGGCCCTACGGTTAGTTATGAGGCTGACCAGAGTTCACCTCCCTCTTTCTCTTTTTAGGTTATTTAACCCAATGTTTTTTGAAGTCTTTAATCTTATTGTTGATTTTAGCTTCTTCATTATGACCGACTTCCAAAACCGAGAGGATTTTGTATCTGATCATGAGTTCTGCCCCACTTCATTCACCCCGTCTCCTCGGATGAGCACGACGGCAGCCAACTTCACCGGTCCGGACTGGAGCCTGCTCTTCCGGGGGCTGGAGATGCTCGAATCAAGCAGGGCACTGCAGGAGGTTGATGAGGAGTCTAACTCCGAGCCTTTCGATGATAAGATGCTCTCTGAATTAGTCCAAGGGCTTGAGAGTGCCACTAATGGTGGTGAGACCAGTGGGAGGGGTTCCAAGGTCGACATTGTTGATTTGGAACCCGAGGTTGCTGGGAATTTTGTTCTCTCCACCGGTTAGAAGAACTACAAGGTGTTGGGTGCCGTGTCGAACGTCACTGACAAGATTCCACAGCCTGATCAGAGGTGTTTTGATCCTCTCGGAGGCTCCATGGCCTTCTATTTAGTTGCGATGGAGAATGGGGTATGGTTGCCAGTGCATCCTGTTATAAACTGAGTTTCAGTTTCACTCCTAATATGATGTTTTGATGTGTCAAAACTTACTTTAGTACTAAGTTTCTAGAGTCCTTAAATGTAATTTGTATAGAATTGATCTAGTTGTAATAGTCTAAAAACATAGATGATGAATATCGAACTCCTATAAGTATGATATAGGCTCAATCACAAGTTTGTTGTACTGATTAAAATAAGGAAAAATAATGAGAGTTGAATTGTGTAACGAGAGTTAGATGCCGAATTTCGGCTTACAAGAGTCTATTTGTAAAGAATCTGACGATGCTAGGTTTCCGTAATACACGTCAGGTAATTGAGTAGTGTTTTCTGATTTTATTAGGGCCATTACAACGTCTCTAACCTCACCGACCTCCGAAGTTTTTGCGCGCTTATCCATCCACCCTTCTGACCGTTAATCAGCTTGCCAGGAGTGGTTCTTCTTTCCTTGCTATATTCAAAATGAGGTCTCTTCTTCTGTTGAGCTGTCTAGTTCGGTATTTTTGGTCGAACAATTTTTGGCAAACTCCTGCCTCCCTGCGAACTATTCGGATTAATCTCTGTCTCAGTTAGCTTGGGCCGGCCTGTAATTTGGCCTTTTTGAACGTGAGCGGGCTCCATTCCAGGCCTTCTTAATGGGCCAATCGAATTACAACCTCAACAACAACAATAACAATAACAACAACAATATTATTATTATTATTATTATTATTATTATTATTATTATTGAGTAACATGAACACAACATGAAGCACAACATATTTATCATATAACACGATACAAAAATTCAATGTTCTTATTGGGTCGACACCATAAAAGCATGAACCCTTTAACATTCAACTTTAACCAATTATTATCCTACGGATTCATGTCAAATTATTATGTTGTATAAAAAGTTTACCGCTACACCTAATTAATAGTTCAAATTATAAACTGTTCATAATTTTTTCTGTGATAGATATTATATTTTTAAAATATATTTTTATCACCTAATGTGTGGTTATCTCAATATTTTGTAAGCATGTTTTATTATTGGATGCTTCATCCCATGCTATGCAATATTTTATTGGATCACAAGTCCTACAGTATGAATTGTGTTGGGTATATATTAATATCTGAGATATTACAAAAATAAAGTGGAAAAACAAGGATGAAAATAGTGAGTAATGATTTGAAGAATTGTGAGGAGGTGTTTATTTTATTTTTATATGTATTTTTGTGGAAATGATAGTTGGCAGTTGGTATGTCATATTTATTTGATGACCCACAAAATGCTTCCACATTTAAAAGTTGTGAGAGCCCAAATTCACGACATCACCGCCACCCATTCCAAATAATATCCACTTTTATACACAAATTAAGTTGAAGTTACCCATTTAACAGTTTCAGAAAACTTAGCTAGTATTTTTACCTTAACCATTTTTACAAATAAAATCACGTTCAAAAAATATAGATGAATTAATTGTCGCTAAACTCTAAGGTATTTTTATTTTATAGACGCTGAAATCTGGATTGACTTGATATATAGATTGTATTAAACATTGAATATCAAGTCAGTAAAACCCCTTTGAATAATAGATAAATTTACACACACAGTATTTTACCCCAACAGGAACCTTATCATCAGATTTGCAGAATGAGTAGTAGATACCAGATATGAATGGTATATGGTATTAAATCCACATAATAAATCCAAATCAAATGATAAGATTTTTCCTTTTTCTTTTTGAGATAAATCAAATGATAAGATTCTATTATGGAGAGTTTTCAGAATTTGGGTCAATTCTGCCTGCTATAGGCATGCACTTCACCCCCACAAACCCACAACACTGGCTTATTAATAAATAATATTATATGGAAAAGTCTGAGTTTAGTCACGCATAAACAGTTTAGGTAAATTTTATCTATTAATCCAAGTCAAATTCATCTAATATATTTTAATTGAGGATTAATATAAATTCTATTTGAGAATAATGAACCCACTTGAGTATGGATAAAACTCACATAAATAATCTAGGCGTGCATAACACAAATTTTTGTCATATTATTTATACAGGGAGAGATAGGCGGGATGAGTTATTGTGGAGAGAAAACAAAGATATACGCGATAAATTGGAGAGACGAGTTAATGCATGAAGGGGAAGGAGAGAAATGTAGGGTTTGAGTGTGAGTGGAGGAATAATTATATATATATTTTTTTTTAAAAAAAAAAGGAAAAGAGAGGGATTTGAGGGAAAGTAATAATGTATTGTGTGTGGCCCTTAACTTCATCCAACAACCAAACCCCTTCCTCACGTGCCCTTTTCTCATACTTTAAAAAATACTCCCTCTGTCTCATTGAAGTAGTCTCATTTTCCTTTTTTGTTTGTTCCAAAGAATAATTTCATTTTCCTAAAATGACAAACTTTTCACACTCACCAATAAAATATTAATTCTACTACACTCACAACCCTTAATTCCCGTGCCGAAAAGAAATGGGACTACTTCACTGGGACGGAGGGAGTAATAATTTTATTTCAAAATAATTTTCTTTATACTTTCTTCAAATTCGTAGATAAATGAAATATGAAGAATCTCAAACAAAAGAGACCAAAAATAAAATAATCTTGAAATAGATATTTTGAATTACTCAAAATAATAGAATTATGATTATTAAAGTTTTATTTTTTTTCCTTTGCAAGTGAGCATAATATTAAAGATTTTTTTAATGACAATGGACATTGTTTATGCCTTTTTCTCTTTTATATTTCTTCAAACAATTTCTTAGTTACAATAAATGCCTCAACTTCTAGATTTTACCTCCAACCTTATTTCTCTAAAGGGTTGGAGCACCCCTTTCCTAACAGGTCAATAAACATTTTTGGAATGTTTGAATTCAAATATAATAGTAAATTGAAGCTAAGGAGAATTTCCGATTTCGGTTTCACAATCACTTAGAAAATAAGGGTGGAGAAACTTTGGAATAATCATTTTGGTTATATATCAATTGATTTTAACCACTTTTATCTATCCATCTCAAAATATGTTAAAAGTACATATTTTTGATTTTTTTAGGTATAGTGTTTTTTCAGATTAACATCATTTTATTTTTTTAAATAATGTAAGAAATAAAAAATATTAAATATGAAGAAATAATGTGAGTGTATGAGAGAGATTGTGGGTAGTGTGTGAGAGAATATGTGTCCCTGTGTGTGAGAGAATGTGTCAATGCGTGAGAGAGTGTGTCATGTGTGTGCGAGATCTAGGTTTAACCTGGGGCAACTCGAGCGCAATCTAAATCTAAAAAAGTAAAAAATATAATATAAAAATATTCATCACCCGTTAATGATCCGGGAGCGACCTAGGTGCGATCCAAATTTAAAAAAAAAAAAAAAATTGTGCTAAAATGCTAAACGTATTTGATTGTTTAGTATTTTATGCTTGTTTAGTTATTATGTTATGCATCATTAAATTTCATAACCACATACATCAAAATAAATAACTGTCAATTTAAAAAATTAAATCTTGACCATTCATCCATCCAAATCAATGGTCTAAGATTTATTCCTATTTAATATCTTTTCACTTTTTAGAATTTGATCCCTTCCAAATCAAATTCAATCCTGACCATTCATCCATCCAAATCAATGATCACTTTTTAGAATTTGATCACTGGGGGAATCGAAAAATCTTCATAGTGAGAGAGAAGAAGACGGAGATATGGTGGGGTTTGAGGAGATAAAGCATCACAACTTGATATGGTAGAGAAATCATGTACGAGATATCAGGAAGTTGTTAAGGGAAGAAATAAACTCCCAAATTATAATTCCAAAAATACCCTCTAATTAAATTAAAAATGAAAAATAATAGTCAATAATTAAAGTGAATCAACAAATCCGGACCATTAAAATTCGAAAATAAATGGCTAAGATCTAGTCTTATCTCTCATTTGGAACTTGGTTCACATATGATTACAACTCTATATATATATCAACGTGTGGGCGACCCAAAAATTTCGAAAATCATTTCAAATGGTTCGTGACTGAATTTTAATTTTTATCTTCATATATTCATATTAATGCATGTTTATCTATTAAATTAATTAAAAACTGAATTTAACTAACAAATTTGATATAAGTGTAAAAAATATTACGTTTAAATCAAATTTAAATTGATTCCAGTGTATAAAATTGTACTTTTAACAATACTAAATTTACACTCGTTTGTTGCACAAAGCAAGTAGATAAAATACAAAATTTATAAAAATAAGAGTATGTTTTTAAAAAAATTAACCTATCAAAAAATAATTATTTTTTTGGCATTATACTTGTATTATTTTAAAATAAAAATAGGATAAAATATTGAAAATGCAATGTTTTACTGAAAAAAATGCACATGTAATTTTGTTAAATTGTTATAATTGTTTATTGAAAATATGTGTATGTTGACAATATAAAACATATCAACTTAAACAAAATTAAAAAAATAAAATTGACGTGATGTAATAATTACACACTCACTATGCGCGTGTTAAATAAATGATGTCTTATTTTATAATATTAAAATATAATTAATAATGCTATCTATATATATATTAAAATAAGATCGGAGGGCATAACTGTAAAATCAAACATACACTTATGATTAATTAATTGAACTATTAATTAAGTTTGTTCATTAATATGAAATGACAATATATTTACTCTCTAACAAAACTAATTATATTTTTTATATTTTAAATTATAAACAATATATTATTAATTTTATTTTAAAATTTTCTTTTATTGATT
>JAPKLW010001226.1:206185-237858 GCA_026898455.1 Plectranthus barbatus
TATATATATATATATATATATATATATATATATATATATATATAATATACTAAAGGAGTTCCGGTCAATTCCCTCCAAAATTCTAAAAGACCGTGCACATTAAAAAGTTCTAATAAAAGCCTAAATGTATTTTTCCTTTACAATTTTTGTATTTGCATAAAATTTATTTATTCTAATATATTAATATTTTCAATCATAAATAAGTCTTTATTTAATATTTATAACAACAATATATAATTATAAATATATTTAATATTATAATAATATAATATTTTAAAATAAAAATAATAATATTATAATAGTTTTGTTTAATATGATCATTATCAAAAATAGTGAATATTTAAAATAATAATAGAATAAATAAAAAATAATTATAAAATAACATAAGGTAAAAGAAATAAGAAATAAATAATTTTTTATTGAGATTTGCGAATGATAAATGAGAATGAAATCCACTATTTTGGAGGGTTTGTAATTTTATAATATTTGAGTATCATTTTCATTAATACATTTTCATTTTGGTGCATTTCGAAATTTCCAACATCCACCAACCTAATGAATCATTATTATATTGTTAAAACTCCGCATATAAAATATGTCCGTGCAACGCACGGGTGTATTTCTAGTAATATACTAAAGGAGTTCCGGTCAATTTCCTCCAAAATTCTAAAAGACCGTGCACATTAAAAAACTCTAATAAAAGCCTAAATGTATTTTTCCTTTACAATTTTTGTATTTGCATATAATTTATTTATTCTAATATATTAATATTTTTCAATCATAAAATAAGTCTTTATTTAATATTTTATAACAATAATATATAATTATAAATATATTTAATATTATAACAACATAACATTTTAAAATAAGAATAATAATATTATAATAGTTTTGGTTAATATGATCATTATTAAAAATAGTGGATATTTAAAATAATAATAGAATAAATGAAAAATAATTATAAAATAACATAAGATAAAAAAATAAAAAATAAATAATTTGTTATTGAGATTTGCGAATGATAAATGTGAATGAAATCCACCATTTTGGAGGGTTTGTAATTTCATAATATTTGAGTATCATTCTCATTCATACATTTTCATTTCTTTCAACCGAACGGTGTATTTCAAAATTTCCAACATCCACCAACCTAATGAATCATTATTATATTGTTAAAACTCTACATATAAAATATGTCCGTGCAACGCACGGGTGTATTTCTAGTATATATATATAGGAAGTGGATCACATACTAAAAGTTGGTTTGTGCTAAATAGAAATGAATCTACACCACTCATCTAAAAAAAATCAATGGTTGAGATTAAATTTATTTCCAAATTTCATGCTTAATTGTTTATAAATCATGCTAAATCGGATTAAGCATGATTTATAAATTAATTAAGCACGAATGAAAATTATGCTTAATTTTTTAATTTTTGATGCTTTAATCTCAACCATTAATGCTATCAATCAAATGACTGTGATTTATCCCTATTTAACATAAACTTTAATTTTAGCACTTGATCATAACTATCTCTCTATATATATAAAGTGGATCTCATACTAGAAATTAATTTGTGTTAAATATAAATGGTAGAGATTAAAATATAAATGGTAGAGATTAATACTTTTTACCGGATTTCATGCTTAATTGCTTTATTAATTATGATTAATGCAATTAAGCACAATTTATAAACCAATCATGCATGGACAAAATTATGTTTAATTTTTTAATATTTGATGATTTAATCTCAACTAATGATGTTATTAATTCAATGACTGAGATTCATTCATATTTAATACAAATTTTTTATTTTAGCACTTGATCACAACACTCAATATATAAATATATATATATATATATATATATATATATATATATATATATATATATATATTATTTTGTTTTTAATTGATTTCATTTTTTCATTTATAAAAAGTGGGATTCATTAATATGATAAAAATTATACTCCCTCCGTCCCTTGGCATTAGTCTCATTTACTTTTGGCACAATTATCAATGTTTGTGAGTGTAGTGGAATTAATATTTTATTGGTATGATGAGATTTTTTCCATTTTAAGAAATGAGATTAATAAGTTAGGACGGACGAAAAAGAAATATGAGATTAATGACAAGGGACGGAGGGAGTATTAAACATTAATGTGGCGCACGCATAATTTTATTTACATAAGAAACACCACCATTGTGGTGGTTTTAATTTGCTCCGATAAGTGCCAAAAAAAAAGAAGTTGAGATAAGTAGGAAAATTTTTCTTACTGGCTCGGCTTGAAGCCGAGCTGAAGCATCAGAGAATTAATTATTGTCTCCCCAGAAGGCCCCACCCCACTCCCAATTCTTGGGGGCCCACAGTAGTGTTGCAATTAATATTTGCTTTTCCTGATTTTTTTAATTTTGAAGACTGCTTTTTCTTATTTTGTGGATCGATATTTTTAAATCGAGATTAATTAATGTGTCATATCTACTTTTTCTTGTTTCTTGATTTGAGAGATCAGAGATCTCGTGAGTAGTAGAATCTTCAATATACCGTTGTTGGTGAGGCCGATAATCACGAGATAATGAAGATGGAAACGTGGGAGGAAGCGGTGGTTGTATTATTGCATACATCATGCATGTGGAACAGACCGAGTCAAGGGCTCATGAGTTGAGTCACAAAAAAGATTATTTTCAGTGGGATATTTATTAAGGTAAATAGGGAAAAATACCCTAAACTATTGACGTTTTCGGAAAAATATTTCAATCTATTTTCATAAGTTAAAAATACCTCAATCTTTACTTTTATTTATGAATTATACCCTGATCTATTGATATTTCGAGAATATACCCTAATGCATTATTATTTGTTAAAAATACTCCAATCTTTAATTTCGTTTACGAATTATACCAAAGCAAGAAATATTATTGACACACACAAAGATGACAGTCAAAACAACTATATTCGTCGTGTTAAATTTAATGTATTAGACAATCACCATTTGCTATATATTCTCAAAAGTATTTAAACTTCATGTTCTACTCTTCTTTTTTTTTTTCCTTCGGTTGGTGTAACGTCCAATTCAAACGAAGACGCGTATATTTTGATAAAAGATCACACGTTCAAACATGCATTGAGAGAAAAATAAGGAATTCAAGTAACTGAAGGAAACAAAAAAAAGAGCAGAACATGGAGTTTTAAATACTTTTCAGAAGATAAATGCATTTGAATATATAACAATTATTGATTGTTTAGTACATTAAATATAACACGGACGCGGTGATAGTTGTTTAGACTGTCATATTTGTGTGAGCCAATAATATTTCTCGTTTTGGTATAATTCATAAACGAAATTAAAGATTGGGGTATTTTTAACTAATAATAATACATTGGGGTATTTTTCCAAAATATCAATAGATCTGGATATAATTCTTAAATGGAAGTAAAGATTAAGGTATTTTTAACTTATGAAAATAGACTGGGGTATTTTTCCGAAAACGTCAATAGTTTAGGGTATTTTCCCCTATTTACCCTATTTATTATTGCATATCTGTCTTTTAATCTCTTTGTATAAGTTATTTAATATTTACTTGATCTACACCCGTACGTTACAAAATTATTTTAGATAATATATTTATTTATTTATTAGAATATATCTCAAATTTTTTAAATATATTTAAATTATTGGAAAAGAAATCTCATAATACTATTAATTTAAATAAGCAGTGGATCATAAAAAAATACAAAATATTATCACCTCCACATACATAAAAAATTAATGAATTTTGAATCATGATCACATTTTGCATTAAAGTGAGATATATTACAAATATTGTATAGAAAAATCTTGTATTATAATTTTAGCATTAGCAGCTAACTTTATAAATTAGGTTTTTTTTTTTGTATTGAATTTTCAATATATATTAAATAATACTCACTCTATCCCGCCCGAATTGTTACACTTAGGGGTGTAATCGAACCGAGTCGAGTCGAGTAGTGTCGTGCTCAAGTTTGACTCGTTTAATTTCGAGTCGATCTTCAAGCTTTTCTATCGAATATTTTGATGTTCACGAACTTTATCGAGTCTAAACGAACTTTCTAAATTTAGAAAATATTTTAAATTTTCATTATTATTTTGAAGAAAAAAGTTATTTATTCAAAAATTGATATCATATTCATGCTCAAATTCTTAAATTTTTAATTATTAAAAAGATTTATCATTATTGTTACTCTTAAATCATGAAAATATTATTTTTATAAAAGTAATTGTTTTATATTTCTTACCAGTTTTAGCTAACGAGTCTGCTTACGAGCTCACAAGTCGAATACTATGATGCTCAAGTTTGGTTCGTTTAATAAACGAGCTTTACTAAACGAACTCGAACGAGCTTTTATCGAGTCAAAATTCGAGTACCTCATTTACACCCCTAGTTACACTTACCAAATTGGGCGTCCCAACCGAATTGTTACATTTCTAAAAATGGCAGTTTTTCATACTCAACAATAAAATATTAATTTTACTTATACTCACAATCATCAATTCTCGTGCCGAAAAAAATTACAATTTACATGGGACAAAGGTAGTATTATATTTTATGAGTTATATTAATTTTGTTAATATATATGAATATATAATATCTATACATAATATATCGTTAGTCATTTTATTTTATTTCATAATCTTATGTAATTTATGTGTCACAAATTAATATTAGGAGTTATTTTTCACTTTATAGTAATATATATTTTATAGAATTTTATTTTTTCTTATAAAGATTGCTAGAATTTTTGTTAATAGATAAAAGTTCATGATTTTGAGTTTTGGTCAAGATATAATTACTAATATTATATATTAATATAAATTATTTTCTATACTGTACATCTAGTAAAAATAAAACGAAGTAAGTCAAACACTTAGCCTAAAAAATCGAAGTTTAATATACAAAATAATTCCATAAAAGGTGTAAATCTAGTGTTATTTCAAAATTAATAAATATAATATTTAAAAGAAAAAATAATAAATACAATTTATTTTAGATTCTTATAATTGTTTATTGTACATCTATATAATATAGCCTATTTTATAATAGAACAAATGATATATAAAATAAAATAATAAAATATATGTTAAAGTATTGTTTTTAAAGGGAAAATGGCAAAATTATAATATGATAGAAACTATTTTCATTTAATATATTTATAGATTTGTGGCATAAAAGTTTGACAAAAGAAAATGTTTGACTTGTTAACTGATTTATATTGTCAATAATCGACACACTTTTTATTATTATTCATTTAAATCTTTGAATATAAAAAAATATTCTAATATTTAACATTACTAGATATATTTGTTTTTATTCACTACCATATTAAGATAGTGTAGCATTAATATGGCGTTTTTACTTTTAAATAAAATTTTTATTATTTTAATTAAAAATAAAATATTATTGATAAAATAAAGTATTTATAATCAATTTGGAATATAATAAAAATTAAAATATTCTTATAACTAAAAATATTACGTCAATGTCACATGTTATTGATGCAGTAGTGGTCAACATCACATTGGTACTTAATTGATGAGTTGGTAATAGAGGACAAATATCCCTAACATAAGTGAACGATGAAATAAAATTATGTAATCGAAAAAATAAAGATAAAATTTTTTCTAATGTATTAAACATTAAGATATGTTTACGTCATTGGGCCTGTAATTGACTGTCATGTCATTTCCTCAAGTGAAAGTAGCTTATAAATAGACATATCTAAGTTCATGACTCAATTACAGAAAATAGTTGCATACTGCAATATTAAAAAAATTGTAGTATTATTTTCTAAACATTAGCTAGCTCAGATTTCTGAGTTCTTTCCTTTCAATTTGCTGGAGCTTCTGATTTCATCTTTGCAAGGAACAAATGTGGGACAATGAGCAAGAATTTATGTTTCCTCTTTTCCCTTACTTGTGTTTTAATGCATTATCTAGTATGATCTTATTGCATTAAGTATAGTCTTAATATTTGAAAATACTATTTATTATGAAACTTGTAATGAAAATGCTCTGTTTTATAAAAATCTTCAAGAAATGTCCTAAATGACAATTCCTGACAAAGTTTTTTGATTAACAATCAAATTTAGATAATTATTTGTGTAATGATATTGATATTATTACTTAAAATAGATATTTAAGTATTATAATCCACTAAAAATGCAAATAATAAAGAAAAAAGAATTTTGGTCACCACCGTGTAATTGTCTTCTGACTTGAAAAATGTTTAAATAATATGAAAATAAATAAATAAAATAAGTAGGATCCTGACATGTTCAGCATAGTCCTGACCAGTCTGGATATGGTGCCGACCGGTTCAGACCGGTTGGTACCGACTTATTTTTTTTTTTTTATAATAAAGGGTATTTTCAAGTATTTAGAGATAAATAAATAATGTTGTAGAATAAATTTTTAAGTTTTTTCAACATCTCAATTATTGTTCATGCTAGGCAATGAATGATTTTTGACGGGATGAGTGAATAGAAATTAGTCGTACATTGAGATACAAACACATAAATGCCAATTAATTTACTTATTGAAAAAAAAAATAGTGGAAAGATATTAATTTTTCTGTCGATTTGTACTGTACAAATCAATTGAATCATTTTTTTTTTGGTAGACTCTGAATTCATTCAATGAATTTTATTTTTATAATTCAATTTCATATGCAAACTTGCCTTCACCGACATACAATATGCATTTGCACTCAAAATTTTCTCATTAAATCTTCCTCTTACACTTTCGAGCCTTTTGTAATGGAGAATTGGTGCAACTTATTTTTACACTACAATGGGCAGTTTGACAAATCGCGACACTATATTGGCGGCCAAGAACGGTTGATTTATTTACCAACGACTAATATATCCATAGGTGCATTGAGAAGCAACATTCAGATGATTCTTGATGCAGAAAATATTAGAGATGAGTACAATATCTATTTTACAACTCAAACTCGAAGTGGTAGAAATGGCGCATCTTTGCTGACGGAGAATGCAGAGCTGCAACGATTGTTCAGTTTTAACTCGAAGCCTGATATTTATATTATTATGAATCCTACAATCAACACTGGTGTTGGGACTTCTCAGTGGGAGCCATCCCCGTACATCCCGTTCATATCCTCAGTCAATCCACCACCACATGCGAATTACAGTCCAACTCCCGAAGAATTTCAAAGATTTGCACCTTCCATGCATTTTGATATTGGTTCTCAAGGTGGAAGTCAGGGTTCATATATTCTTGACTTGAATGATGAACTCCATGAAGACTATAATGATGATGATGAGGCCGAAGATGAGGAAGCTGACTTCAATCCCGAATACGACACACGAACTGACGGCTCGTTTGTGGAAGAGGAGTCAGATAACGAGGCCGATCTTGATTCAGTTTCATCTGGATCTGATTCTGATATTGACAGTGAAAATTTCTTGATGGGTTGCACAGTTGCAGAATTTTCTGCATGGATCAGATCAGCCGGTGGGATGAGTGCTTTTATTTCAAATCTTATGTCGACCAATCTGCTACCAGAAGGCTATCAAATAACAAGTGATATGAATAATTGGCTAGTTCCAATCATGCCATTGCATACAACCGATGCACCTGTGGTGAGAGATGATGGGTTTTGTATACTGAAAGCATTTATTACAATGAGTATACAACGGTTTATTTCTCCTATCTGTCAAACAAACTTACATGTATGCAACAATGATATCCTCTTGTCTCATCGATAGGGACGATCATACGGCGTGTTGTAGATCGCAGAAGACAGTATGATCACTTGACCTAGTGAGACATAAACCTGATCACAACTGAGACAGCGTATGAGGATACGTTTGTCCGGATGGCTGCGGCATTGTCGGAATAAGTAGTCTGTCTTGGTTACTTGACATGCTGGTACGCAAGGGTGGCGTATTGATAGACCGCAGTGAGATGTATTCGACTGTCTGACGTCAGCGAATACAAGATCTCATTCTTGATTGAGTCCAAACCCTGACCAAGGTTCAGGGGTGTGCACGGATTGACTGTTGCTTTGACTTGCCGTGGTGGAGAGCCTAAGTAACGTGCTCGTATATCCGCATCTTGGGTAACAGCAGTTCGTGTAGTACTGCCTGAGACTGGGTTTAGGTAACCATATCCGAGTAATAGGATGGGGACATTCCTTGAGGAGCTCAATGACATTCATCGTGCCAAAGTCCTGCAAACTGATTAAGTTCAGACACGAGTGATAAGGATTGAGTGGTACTACTCAGGAATAATAAGATATTAATCAATTATAGATAGAGCTTGTCAGAAGCTCCGATTAATTAATGAATCTCTGGTAACCTTAAATATGGGGATTCTCAATTAATGCAGCCCGTTCTCATAACGTGGTAATAAAAGGGTAGGTCAGTATTAATTCTGTGGTGAAAAAGAATTAATATTAATTAATTAATTGTGTCCTGTGTTGTGGACATGAGAATTAATTAATTTATAGGTCCACTTTATTATTTGCATTAAGTCTCAGGTTTGACCCAAAATAAATATACTGAATGGAGTCCAGTAGCCCATTTAGGGATAAAACCCTAGGTCTATAAATAGACCCCTCTCTCTCTGAAACCCTAGCCACCTTGATCATAATTCAAATCAGTAAAAACCCTAGGGAGAGAGAGAGCTGGGCGGCTGATCGATGCTAAATCTGTATACAAATTATAGCAAAGGGCAAATACATTTATAAAACCCGAAGGTTGTCGAACCCACAGGGATAGTGCACCGATGAAAAATCATATACTGAATATAGTTTTTGAAACCTTTGTTTGGGTAATTCGAATTTCAGGGTTTTGGGTTTTTTAGAACAATTAATTTAAAGAGATTAAAACAATTATTAAAAAGCACAGATTCTAGGAAATCTACCAATCTGATCAACATGCAAGAAACAAATATTCAAACCCATAAAAGATAATTTTGGTGGAAAACCTTTTACTGTGGAATTAATTCCTTGATCGGGCAATTAAATCCTAAATTACTAACTAGTGGTTATCTCCTCTCGGTCTCAAACACACAAAGTTAATCAATTTCATAAAGATCTAGATTTTCCTACGATTGAAATCTTCTTGGTCGGACAGATAATCAAAAGTATTAAATCCTAACTTCCTATTACTAACCTTCACCTCTCGGTCCTTCGATTAATAACTGTAACCTACCTCAATCTTCATCTCTCGATCCTTCGATGGGAATAGATTTTAAAAAAACATAGGATTTAAACCAATTAAAGGGTTTGAATAATTGAATCTAAACATGCATCACAGATGGAGAAACCCTAGAACCTGTTTAGGGTTCTAGCCTAACATATTGAAAATAAACATTGTAGGAAAAAGTAAAGATTGCATTGAAAACAATAAAGGTTCAACAAAAACTAAAGAGGAATTCTCAAAAACAAAAAGTGAAAACAGAAAATTAAAGGTAGAACAATGTGTAGAAGGTGGAAGATTTAGTGACTGTTTCTTTGAATATCTGCTGCTTTCGGTACGGGTTCTCCATTGGATTTAGCCTAAAACCTGCGAAATCTTACCATGACATGCATAACACCCTCTAATATATACTCATGCTCAGTTTATTCAAGAAACAAGCTAAAATGCATAAAAGAAAAGAAAAACAATGCGATAAGACAGTAGAAAAGCGAGCTTATCAAACCCCCCAAACTTAAACACTTGATTGTCCTCAATCAACAAAAGAAAGAATCAAAAGTTCAAGCAGAAGAGTAGTGCAATGTCTCACAAGATTCATCATATTCAAACTCGTAAATCCACAAGACATCAACACTTTTGAAAGAATCAGAAAATCTGTAAACTGTGGAAGACTCACATGGGAAGTGTTTCGCTCATTCACTCAAGTGTTTAGGATAATTATGAGATCACACAAAAGTCATGCAAATCAAGTTCTACCATAGGCTTGCAAATAATCTCAATCTCCACTGCAAATATGTGCACACAAGTCTAAGATCATAAAGGACTTTATTCAAGGTTGTAATGTATGCTTTTTAGTGAAAGGTAGGGAAATATATGGCCAAGTGACTAAAATCAATTTTAGTGCGTCCACTTCATCAATCTCAACTCACTATCTATTCATATCTACCCAACTCCTTAGATTTTCAACACAAACCATGGCTCTTTTATTTTTTTTTCTTTTTCACACATATCCTTTTATGCTCTTAAACAATTTTGAATATTCATTTGAGCTTATAAGGATTAACAAACACAAAAACACATATTTTTTTTTCATTTTCTGTATATTTTTTTTCTAGAGCCCAACCTTATCTTTTGCTTTTACCCTTCTAATAATATCTTATCCTTTCTCAAATAAATCCCAACCCACTCTCATAGACAAGAGTTGATTCCCCTATTTATTTCCAACTCATAGACAAAGAAAGAAAATATTATAGGCTCAAAAGGGCTGACTAGGGATAACATTCAATTAGGACAGTGTATGGGAAAATAGGCTAACAAAGATGGCCTAAAATCACTTCTTAAACCTGTGCACACTAGCAGTCTTGAAAAAGAAACAGAACAAATTCTAGAGAAACTCAAAAATGCAGACAACTCTCAATCGAAATTCAGGCTCAAAAACCAACACTTAGGACAATTTTTCTTCCACAGTAAACATCAAATCATCATCTATCTCATGCCAATGCAAGTATCAAAACAAGTAATCATGCGATATTCACATTCATAGGCATACTCTACCACTATCACGATCAACCCAGACTAAAGTCAATCAATTCTCATCTCGCATCAAAGTCCTAGGGTTCAAACATGCTCAACTCCCACAATTCAATTTATTCAAAAATTACCCATGCAGAAATTTAAATAAAGCAGATAAAAGATAGAAAAGAGTTTCAAAACCCTTAAATCTTCATCCCCCCAAACTTATTCGAAAGTCAGAGAGAATAAGTTTGAAAGTCAGATTCAGAGTTCGAAACTGTACCTCAATTGTTGGCCTCAAACACCAACTTTTTATCTCCTTCATCTTCCTCATCAGCCGACGTAGATTAAGTCTCCTAGCACTCCTATCTCGGTCGTGGCGAACATCATCTCGGCCGGGATGGAGCCTTCTTGTCGACCTCCTTCTCGGTCAGAGTGTACCACGCCTCAAGCTTCTGTCTCGGTCGTGGCAATCTCTGCCTCGGCCGGGACGGTCTTCGATTTTTTTTTTCAAAATAAAATAAAAGTGAAGTAACAGTGATAAACAAAAGAAAACGAAAACACTAAACAGAAACGGGAAAAATTGAAAACACAATGGTTACCTTCCATTCAGTGCCTTATTTACCGTCGTGGCTCGACTCGGCTCAGCTCACCAAGGCGGTCGAGTCCAGACTCGTCAACCTCTCGAATCAACCATGAAGACTTTCCGATTTTGAATGACGGTGGTATACTCGGAAGGAGGCAGCTTAATTGCCAATTTCACTGACTCGTTTCCTCGTTCCCACCGTATTGCTTCTTCTTCTTCCTCCGGTGTCTCGTCTTCTTCTTCTTCTTCTTCTTCAGCAGTAGTGATCCGGTTGCACTCCCCTTTCCTCTTGTTCTTGTCAATGCAGAAGGTTATAGACTCTTCATTCCCTCTCAGTGTGATCTCCCCCTTCTTGCAGTCTATCAAGACACCAGCTGTGTCGAGTAACTCTCTTCTCAGGATCATTGGGGTGTTGGCATCTTCCTTCATGTCATGGATGACAAAATCTGCAGGGAAAATAAGGTGACCAACACGAATGAGAACATCTTCTACGATACCTTTGGGCTTGGACACAGATCGGTCCGCCATCTGAAGGGTAATTGTAGTGGCTCTCATCTCCCCAATCTCCAACTTCTTGTAGATAGACCAGGGCATCAGGTTGATGCTCGCCCCGGTGTCACAAAGCACATTCTGGAACTCTTTGCCTCCGATCTCGATAGGTATCGAGAAATATCCTGGGTCAGACCTCTTGATCGGGATCTGCTTCTGTAGGAGTAGGCTGCATTTCTCATGGATCTTTACAGTTTCGTTTTCCACGAACTGCTTCTTCTCGCTCATCAGCCTCCTTAAGAACTTCATGTATCCCGGTATCTCCCTGAGAGCTTCAATAAGACGAATGTTAATATTCACTTTTTTAAGATTTTCAACAAAGTTAGTGAATTTAGAGTCTTCCCTTTTCTTTGCAAATCTCTGTGGGAAGGGCATTGGAGCAACCAGCTCATTTCTTCTCTCTTTCTCTTTTTCCTTCTCGCCCTGCTTGGCTTTCTGTTTCGACCAGGATGAGTCGATCCCGGCCGTCCTACTTTCCATCTGCCCCGGCCATTTTTTGCTTGTCTCGGCCGGGCTGTCCTGCTCTCCTCTGCCTCGATCGGGATGGGATCCATCTCGGTCGAAACAGAGCGGTCTTCCGCGGGATTTTCCTCTATTTCCTTCAATCCTCATTCCGGGTTGCTCGGGCCTTCATATCTCTTTCCAGATCGAAGCGAGATGGCATTGACTGACTTCTCCCTTGCTGGATTTTTTTCCGTCATGCTCGGAAGTTGCCCCGGCTTGTGCTGATTTCCCAAGGTGGCAGAGATCTGACTCAACTGGGTGTCCATCATTTCCAGATGCTTTGTCATCAGTTGCATGTGACTGGCCATCCCTTTCACCTCATTCTCCACCTTGCCGAATCTGTTGTCTGAACTCTTTATGAATTTTTCCAGTGTCTCTTCCAGCACAGATTTCTTTCTCTCCACGATCTCACCTCTTGTACCTACATCAAAGCCAGGTGGAGGGTGTTCTGCAACAGTGGGGTTAGCATAAGAAAAACCAGGGTGAGATCGCCCATGGTTATAGTGATACCCCTGATTACCTCGGTAGTTATTGTCATAACCACCTCTTATATAATTTACCTCCGAATTTGCGGTTCCAGATGAACTGCTAGCTCCTCGGTTGATGTAGTCAGCCTCCACCGGAACAATCGCCATGCTTGGCTCAGTAGTATTGGCAGCAACCTTTGTAGTCCCCAGCTTCTCAATTTCCTCTCGGAGCTTCTTCACCTCTGCGACCACATCGAATTCTGGCTTGGCTTCCACGGCTTTGACTGGAATCTGTCTCTCAGTAGGCCATTGGTGGCTGTTCAATGCCATGTCTGCTAGAAGCCTCATATTCTCTGCTCCACTCTTCTTCATTAGGATCCCTCCAGCTGATGCATCTACCATCTCCTTCATGTGAGGATTCAGACCCTCATAGAAATGGCAAACCTGCATTTCGAGATCAATTCCATGTCCAGGGCAGAGTCGCAGGAGCTCCTTGTATCATTTCCAAGCTTCATGTAGGGATTCATCATAAAGCTGCTTGAAAGTAGTGATGGCAGCTTTCCTCTTCAGTAGCAGGCTCGGTGGGAAGTAGTTGGTGAGGAATTCTGCTCGCAGCTCCTCCCATGTCCCAATTTGGCTTTTATCAAGCCCAGCATACCAAGACCTTGCCTCGTCTCTGAGTGAGAATGCAAAGAGTCTCATCCTGATGACGTCTTGGGGGACTCCATTCTGCTTCACAGTGTCGCACACCTCGATGAACAAGTTGAGGTGGGCGTATGGATCTTCAACGACTCTCCCCCCAAACTGATTCTGCTGCACCATCTGTATCAGCCATGTGCGCAGCTCAAAGTTGTTGGCATTGATGACAACCCTGAATCCTGCTTCCTCCTGCTGTGGTAAAAATTGGTCTAGAATAGACCTTTGTGGGACCACCACCTGTCTGTTGTTCAGCTCCGCCAGTCTTGCGGCTTGCTCGGCTTGGGTAGCTTGGGTTGCAAGAAGCTGCGCCCTCAATTGCTGCACCTCATTCACAAATTGTCTTTGTTCCTCTGGTGTCATGTTCTGTAGAGGGGCTTCCTGATTCGCTTCCATCTCAAAGTTCAATCTCTTTCCTTTCTTTCTGTTGTTTCTGTAGGCTGCTTCGATCTCTGGTATAAAGGGCTCGAGTGTCTTCCCTTTGTTTCGCGTGTTCATGCACCTGTACAGAGAACGAGGAAGAAATCAGTCTGTCCCGGCCGTGGCAGACGCTATCTCGACCGGGATGGAAAAATTCATCTCGACCGTAGTGGGACTCACCTCGGCCAAGACAGACACGACACAAACGCACGCACGCGAAAGAACTGACTCTAAGAACAACGAAAAACAACACTAAACTCGAAAATTAATAAAAGTCAAGAAAATACAACCCAATCCAGAAGTTCTTCAAACAATCCAGTAATGACTCGCCGTCTGACAATCCCCGGCAGCGGCGCCAATTTGATCGATGCTAAATCTGCATACAAATTATAGCAAAGGGCAAATGCATTTATAAAACCTGAAGGTTGTCGAACCCACAGGGATAGTGCACCGAGGGAAAATCATATACTGAATATAGTTTTTGAAACCTTTGTTTGGGTAATTCGAATTTCAGGGTTTTGGGTTTTTCAGAACAATTAATTTAAAGAGATTAAAACAATTATTAAAAAGCACAGATTCTAGGGAAATCTACCAATCTGATCAACATGCAAGAAACAAATATTCAAACCCATAAAAGATAATTTTGGTGGAAAACCTTTTATTGTGGAATTAATTCCTTGGTCGGGCAATTAAATCCTAAATTACTAACTAGTGGTTATCTCCTCTCGGTCTCAAACACACAAAGTTATTCAATTTCATAAAGATCTAGATTTTCCTACGATTGAAATCTTCTTGGTCGGACAGATAATCAAAAGTATTAAATCCTAACTTCCTATTACTAACATTCACCTCTCGGTCCTTCGATTAATAATTGTAACCTACCTCAATCTTCATCTCTCGATCCTTTGATGGGAATAGATTTAAAAAAACATAGGATTTAAACCAATTAAAGGGTTGGAATAATTGAATCTAAACATGCATCACAGATGGAGAAACCCTAGAACCTGTTTAGGGTTCTAGCCTAACATATTGAAAATAAACATTGCAGGAAAAAGTAAAGATTGCATTGAAAACAATAAAGATTCAACAAAAACTAAAGAGGAATTCTCAAAAACAAAAAGTGAAAACAGAAAATTAAAGGTAGAACAATGTGTAGAAGATGGAAGAATTAGTGACTGTTTCTTTGAACATCTGCTGCTTTCGGTACGGGTCTCCATTGGATTTGGCCTAAAACTTGCGAAATATTACCATGACAAGCATAACACCCTCTAATATATACTCATGCTCAGTTTATTCAAGAAAACAAGCTAAAATGCATAAAAGAAAAGAAAAAAAATGCGATAAGAGAGTAGAAAAATGAGCTTATCAGCGGCGCAAGCAGTAGAGGGAGGAGAGAGATTTCGACTCTGGCCTACTGATACAGATCTGTGGAATCCTCACCAGTAGCAGATCTGAACAGCATTGGGATACAGCCCTGAAGATCTAATCTGGAGAACAAGGATTCTTTCTTTTGTTTTTCTTTATTTCAATTAAATCTAGAAATTAGATTTCTAATTTCTGTTTCCGCAGATTTATTTGAATCGCGTGGTTGAATTGATTGTTGGATATTCAAACGCGAAAGATCGGATCAGACTCTACGGAATAACGGTAATCCCTTTATCCACGCATTAAATTCATAGGAGCATACTAGATTTTGTGAATTGATATTGTGAGCAATAACCATAAATCGATCCGGCTTATTTGGATTTTGTGATTCGGTTCACCGACAAATCCCTACTAGAGATGTGGCATTCATACTTGATCAGGAATTGAGTTTGAGCTCCATGTTCTGGAAAAAAGATGATCGGCTAATTGTTGTTGGTCTGTGGCATATGGAGCAACGACAAGAGTTTAAAGTGAAGAAGTCGGATAGCATTCGTGTTGACTATATTTGCAAAAGAAATGAGAATTGTACGTTTCATATACGTGCAAGGTGCAGTGATGGTTGCTGGATTGTCCGCCACTTTCAATCAAGTCATAACTGCATGTTAAACCTTGCGGGCATTGGATCCAAAAATATCCGTTAAAAAGTGGTGGCTGCGTATTTTGCCCGAAAGATGCGCCGCCAAGGGCAAATCATCAAACCAAAAGCAATAATGGTCGAACTGCAACGATCCTTCGGTATTCAAGCGAGTTATGGTGTTGCATTGAGATCTAGAAATACAATCATTTCTTTGATGTGTGACAGTATAGCGGATTCCTTTAAGGTCTTGCCTAGATATCTTGAGAACAACAAGACTTGGACCTGGTTTCTCTCTCGATTGAGGATGTATTTTGCAGTCAGCGATCAACTATTTACCGTATCAGACCAGCACATTAGCATCGGAAATGCAATCAATATAATATATCCAAGTATAGCACACGAAATCAATTTTTATCATCTCCAGTACAAATTGACAACCTATGGCAGACCATTGTGAAGTTGTACCATCGTGCTATTTATTCTTATCGCTTGTCGAGCTACAGGCAGGCCATGGATCAAATCCGACAATCAAAACCTACTGCACACGAGAAACTCATTACAGTGGGTCCTGAAAGGTGGTGCAGGTTGAAATGCCCAGTCCGTCGTTACAATTTCTTGACTTCGAATGCAGCTGAAGTTTTCAATGCAAGATTGTTAGAAGCTGGACGGTTGCCCGTATGCTCTATTATTGACAGTTATCGAGGAATACTTGAACAGTGGTTCGATCAGAGGCAGGTAAAGGTGCATGCAAGAACTGATGAATTAACTAAGGAAGCAGTGCAGAAGATTGCTCCACTGGTCGAGATAGCACATACACATATAGTGGTGTTAGTCTCTGACTTTGAATATAAGGTTAACGAAGGAGAAAGGACTTGGAAGGTTGATCTATTGGCCTGCACTTGTGAATGTCGTGAGTTCCAATTGGACCTGATGCCATGCTCACATGTTATGGCTGCGATTCGCTATGAATGCAGTTATTATACTTTTGCTATTTTATATAAATTAAAATTGTAATTTTTTGAGGATCTTTTGATAGGTACAACGGGGAGAACCTATACAACTATATCAATAGTTACTATAAGACTAGTACTTGGTGCGAGATTTATGCTGGAACTGTTAATTCGATTCCGCCTTAAGATGAATGGGAGGTTTCCAACGATGCATCATCACTCTTAGTTTTACCTCTGAATATTACACGTTAAGTTGGTCGTCTGAGGAATAGTCGATGTCCTTCTGGTGCAGATTAGACACAATCATCTAGTAGTAGCCATCGAACTCGTAAAAAATGCAGTATTTGTAGATCAGAATCACATACGTAGCATAGTTGTCCTGATAGAGTGACAAACAATTAAGGTCTTGCTTATGTTTGAAACGAGGCTTGCAATAAAAAACGTTGTTTATCCACTAGAAATGTTCATACAATATTTTCAAATACATAATCAATAAGAGAAGTCAAATAATCTCAAAATAATTGATCTCCTAAATAAAACAGTGTTCTCAACCCTCTCCATCCACTCTTTACTGGGTAATCGGAACACCGCCATCTCTATGTGTGCACAAGCATAAGTCCCATGTTGCGCCCTTAAAGGGGCATGAAAATACGAGCACCTAGAAAATGTCATCGGCTTTTAGGATACTTGCCTCAATCTCAATGTATTCTTTTCCCAATACTCGTCTGCCCTCAAATAGTTCTTCATATTATTAGTCATCATTCTCACTTCAGTAAAGACATCTTGCAGGATTCTGGAGCGGTTGTGATCATCATAGGCATCAATCAGGAAAACAAACCATGAAAGGATATACATATGCACGGTATACTAACACCCACGAACATAACATAGTACAATAAACTGTAGAATAAAAAAATTAATTAGAAAACTATTTCAATCATAAATTATGAGATTAAAATATATTCCTACCGTATCTGCACCAAACCAATCTAAAGTCGTAATGGAATCTGAACCATTTATGAGCTGTAAGAGCTCAGCTGTCTCCGGCGCCCTCGGACCCTGTCCATGGGTTTGATAATCTCTTCTCATAATGTCCTACGATCAATCAAAATGAAGATTGTCAATAGAAATAATTACAGAAATAAAATTCTAACAATTACATAATTACTTACAAAAAAATGGGGCTGAAGAATCCGGACTGTTCCTGGAAGCTGGTAAAGACTCCTCTGCAATGATATGACGTGCCAATCAACAACCTCCATAGTTAACGGAACATTGTGATCCTCTAGCATCATAAAAAATTATTGTGGTCATTGTTGATTGTTATCATAACATCTCCTACTAACAGTGTTAGCACTGTGTCAATACTCGTCGTAATTGGCCTCCAAAGCCATACTGATGCCAAAAGGTCGTCCATCGCCCCCCTAAGGAAACAATGAGGGAGTCAATTTGGAGAGGACCACTTCTTCTTATCAGCGCCGCACAACACAGTGCGATGGAAAAATTGTGTCGAATAAAGTGGGCAGAATTTTAGGGTTTTAAGATAGAGAAAAAAATATAAATATATGGGGTCAGGACTGCATTGTCGGGACCACCGAGCCGGTCCGGACTTCAACCTTTTTTTCCCCAAAATTATGTAATTATTTGATAATAAAAAAATGGAGTCATGATCAGTCATCATCATGTTTTTGAATTTAATTCAAAAAAATTAATTTTAAAATTCATTATTTTATCAAATACATTAAAATTGTGCAACTGAGAACTGAAATTTGACATAAATGTGTACTTAAAGCATTTTTTGAAGATAGTTATAAGATGAGGCATTTTTGTTATGTTTATAGTCAAATGAGGCATCTTAAATTTTTTTCTCTTTTTAAGTATGTACTTTAGTGTATTATTTTTATTCAGACTCTGTAATCACTAATCAACAAGGATTGCATTTTTTAATGATGGAAAACTAATTGAATTTGTTGACATTTCATGTCATTAAATAAAAAATACACTCGTAAATGATGCCGTTTTGAGAAAAAGGAAAAGGTATCAATATTATTTAAAATCATTTGTGAAAAAAATAAAAGTCTATAAGATTTATGGGGTTGTTTTATTGAATAACATGCTATTTCGGTGAATTTAGTTAATTTTTGTTCCAAAAAGAAAAGGCTGGTATAATGTTTGTTGTTAAGAATAATTTGCCCATTTAATTGAAAAACTAATAATTCATATTGAATTTGAAAAATATTCATAATTCAAAGTATATTTTAATATTTTGCTTTTTTGTTTTATTTTTTAATATTCTAACTTGAAAAAACTTGACAAGGACACCGAGGCACAAGGGAAACTTTACTGGTTCACATTATTTTGAAATGGAATTCATATTAAAATTGTGCTTTATATATTCTCTAAAATACTTTATTTATTATATTTGAGGCTGTGACTTGTGAGTACGCAATAATACTATAATATTATAGCTAATTATTTACTATTTGTACTCATTCATTAAAATGAATCAACTCAAATAACTATTATAATAAATATAGAATTTTCAGTTAATGTAAAAGGAAATACGTAGCAAAAAGGAACAAGAAGGCAAAGATAAGGTTGTAGAAAACGAACAAATGTTGTTTTCAACAACGCCAACAATGTTTGAATTTCCCATAAATACCTGTCCAATTATGTACACTAGTACTAGTACTAGTAGTGTATTATGTAACATCACAATTAATTTAAAACAAAATTATGATTCATTTAAGTCACGTCACTAATACTAATTGTAAAATGAGAATAACGCTATTGAATATGAATATATGATGGACAGATATTGACTTAGATGCCTACGTCTAAGTACCAGCTGCTGCACTTGTCGCAATTTCATACGTCCATTGTCACTTCAATCCTTTTCTTTTTATCCTTTTTTTTATTCAAACAATTAAATCTATAATTCAAAACAAACTCAGATATTTTTATTATAAGAATATCTCTACCACTAATTCCTCCAAATATTCAATCATTTCGATATTTAGGGGGTGTTTGGTTGGTGGGTTTCGGAATCAGGGAATGGAATGATTCCGAAACCCACCGTTTGGTTTATGGGTATCATTCCTTCCGGAATCAAATGATTCCCTAAAATTTGGGAATCCCCATTCCTCACTACTTTGGGGGGTTTCATTCCCATACCCACTTCTCCCCAAAATTTATTTTTTAATTTGTAATTTTATATAATATAATAATTAATATTAAATTAGTAATTAAATATATTTGAGTAATATCATTATACAGTATAATAATATTAATTAAAATATTATATTAATTATAAATTATTATTAATAAATTTATATTAATTGTTTTAAAATAGTAATTTAATATTATTATATTAATTATTTATTTTTATCTTAATTTTATAAAATAAATAAGGAGATAAATATATTATTTATTTATTTTAATATGATTATATTTTCTTAATTTTTATTATTAAATTAATTATTTATTTCTTATTTTTTTAAATCATTTTATTTATAATTATTTTCTTATTTATTTACTTTTTCTTATTTTTATAATATTTTTTATAATTATATTATTTATAATATTATATGTTATTATAATTAATATTATTATTTTTAATAAATTATAATAATATTAATATTATAAAATCAATCATTTATTTTGTATCTTAATTTTATATTTTATAAAATAAATAAGAAGATAAATAGATTATTTATTTATTTTAATATAATTTTATTTTGTTATCTTATTATTAAATTAATTATTATTTGTATAATATTTTAATTATTTTATAAACCTATAAACTTAAAAAATCAATCATCAGAATTAAAAATGATTCCAAAACCCATCTAATAAACCAAACATCAGAATTGAGAATGATTCCAAAAAATTAAACCCATACCCATTCCCTCTACTATCAAACCCATACCCATAGTGATTCCCGACAATTAAACCAAACGCCCCCTTAATTAATTTTTCTCTTTTTTATATTATTAATATCATCTCAATCCAACCACAATAATTTTATATATTCTCTCCGTTCCATAGAAGTAGTCTCAGTTGATTTTGGCACAATTATCAATATTTGTTTGTGAGCGTAGTGGAATTAATATTTTATTGGTGAGTGTTAAAAAAATTGTCATTTAGAAAATGGGACAAACAATAAAGGAAAATAAAACTACTTCTATGGGATAGAGGGAGTACTTTATTAGCAATCACCCAACAATCCAACTACAATATTATATATAATTTTTATTTGATTTTATTTCAAAGATTAAAATTAATAGTTGTTGGAGACAGACCCTAGCAGCCAGGAACACTCTAATATCTAAGTACCCACTTAGCGCCGCGGGACAAACTCTGGCGTGACCGGGAAAATCACTCGGATCATTAAATCCATCAAACGGAACCCCCAAATGCAAAATTCCGGACCCACAAATATTTTTCGAAGCAGTTTTAACTATTCGCGTGAATTCCGGACCCACAAATAGGCCCTCAGGGCTGACTTTTCGAAGTCGACTGTCACCAACATATGAAAAGTATCTCCTACGGATAGTCGTATGAACAGAAGATAATTTCCTAATTATCCTCCACCATCTAATAGGAGTCGCGATCCCGTGGGAATGCCTCCTGGGCCCTTGAGAATGCCCCCAGAGCATCTCAAGGTTTTGCACTTTGAATTATGTACATTCGAAGAGTTTTGATTCAAGCACCTATTCCAAATAGGCCCTGAAATCAAAAGGGGCTATTGTTGAGATAGACTGTAGCGGCCCAAGTCCAAATGCTCCTTCAAAGGCAATCTGCCCAAGACGCCGCGACCCATGAAGTTTAACCCACTCGTGATGTCCCTAAGCCTATACCGGGGTCAATGATGACCCCACGATGAGCTCACCATCAAGGAGTGACCAAGACCTTCCACATGATTCAGTGGCGCTGAGCCTAAGGGTTAGGGTCACCACGAACCCCATCTCCGGGTCAATGACAACCCTACGACGAGCTCACCATCGAGGAGAGACCACAACCTTCCACAAGATTTGGTGGTGCAGAGGCTAAGGGTCGGGATCACTACCGACCCCATCTCTGAGTTAATGACAACCCCACAACAAGCTCACCACCGAGGAGAGGAAGCAATCCTTGGAGGGACCTAGCGGCGAAAAGTCGTCGCTAACTATAATCGACCACAAAAATTACAGGTGGTTGTGGGATTTTCGACGACCGCGTGCTCCCCGGTGTTTAGGGCATCAATTAGGATTTTTCTCTCCTTTGTTGTCTATAAATAGGGGAACTTTACCCATTTTTTAGGGAGATTTTCCTGCTCTCAAATTGTACCGAAATTCTACTTAAATATACACGGAATCACTATTTTTCTACGCTCACTTATCAGGTTTATCGCTTTAATTTTATTTGCATTTCGTTCACGTTAACTAATATTCTCAATTTCCATAATTAGCTTATGCCGTTTATTACTTTCCTCGTTATTTCTTGTCGTTCTCTTTAACGGTCCCGAAAGCTCCATTTATTTATTTTTATGTTATTATATAAAATATATATCAGTTTTATTATTCATCTTAAAAAAAACTTAGAAAATGCATTTGTCACAATATTATAAGTTAAAAACAAAAAAATTGAAAAATGTGGTGGAACCATAAGGTTAGATTCAATTGCAATGCAATTATGGTCGGGTTCCTTCCTTCAATGTTATTCTATTTTTCCTTTTTTTTCATATGTGGCAGTAACCAAGTTGCCGTTAGCAGTGTTCTAAAAGGAGAGACTTCCACAATCCCTCATAGGTGGCTCGCTAATGAAATGATATAAGATGTTTTAGTTGTTGATTCGAGATACAAATAGTTAATTAAAGTGTTTTATTTATGTTTGATTGATTATGAGTTTGAAATATAATGAAAATATAACTAAGTAATAGTGATGACATGGGTAAATTAATTTGTCTTGGAGTGATGTGGATTATTTGGAGGAGACATGGTGTGGATGTGCATTTATGATTGATTTATGCAAAATAGTGATGGTTTGATTGTCGCCAAGTTATAATAAATCAAAAAAGGTTGCCCATATTCAATTGTTTCTTGTGGTGCAGGTGCTGCCACTAACCCAATCATTTATTCCACTCCACCATGTGACGCTCTAACTATCAATTCTCCTTTATCAAATGAAGGATTCAGGTTCGAATAATTAATCACAATACTACTTTAATTTGAAAAAAAAAATTGTGAGTTGATTGAATCCAAAACAAATAACTCAACGAACAATATAAAAAACTAGAGAAGAAGAAGTACAGAGAGAGGGAAGAGAAAAAAAATAGGTAGTAATTTTTATTTTTAATCAACGTCTCTTTACAACAGAAGAATTGAAATATATATATGATATCCTATCAACTAAAAGGTTAAGTAATGTCCAATAAAATAAATAAATAAAATATATTTATAACACTCCCCCTTTGGACATTACTTCGCAATGTTCATGTCTTATTAAAAACATCGCTGAAAACCTTGTGGGAAAAAACAGTCGAGGAAAAGAGTACAAGACATATATTTATTCATGTGTTGCACTAGATGCCTCATTAAAAATCATAACTAAGAAAACTCAATGTGAAAAACTTAGTAAGGAAAATAATACATCTATTATGCCTTCAGGGCTAAATCTTCAGTATTATTTAGATATTGTTGCTCCCCTTGAAGACAATAACCTTCCAAGTCCACGCATACCTATATTGTAAACACATTTTTCAAAAGTAGATGTTGGAAGAGACTTTGTGAATATATCTGCAAGATTATCACTTGTTTGAATCTTTTGTATTATAATTTTACCGCTCTTCTGGAGCTCGTGAGGATAAAAGGATTTAGGTAATATATGTTTTGTTAAGTTTCCTTTAACAAATTCATTACTCATTTGCGCAACACGACCGTGAGGGATTTTTCTTCTGATGTTATACCACATGAGTCGCGAATGTGTTGTATTAAAGATCTTAGCCATACACATTCTTTAGCGATTTCGTATAATGCTATAATCTCTGAGTGGTTTGAAGATGTAGATATCAAAGTTTGTTTAACAGACCTCCAAGAAATAGCAGTACCACCACTGAGAAAAACATAACCAGTCTGAAATCTAGCATTATGGGGATCAGACAAATATCCAGCACCTGCATAGCCAACCGATGTCATATCCTGATTTCTTTTATAAAATAGACCTAGATCTTTTGTAGGTGAAGCACTAAATCTTGGTAGGTGAATCACTAAATCTTGCTAGTAGATTAACTGCAAATGTTATATCAAGCCTGGTGCATTTCACAAGCCAAAGTAGTGCTCCAATGACACTCAAATAAGGAACTTCAGATCCTAAAAGATATTCATTTTCATCTTTATATCTAAAAGGGTCCTTATCCACTTCTAGGGATAGGACCACCATTGGGTGCTAAGCGGATGAGATTTATCCATATAAAATCTTTCAAGAATTTTGGTACATACGTTGACTGGTGAACAAAGTTTCCTTCAGAGAGATGGTCGATCTACAGACCGATACAATACTTGGTCTTATTCAAGTCTTTCATTTCAAACTCTGTCTTTATATATGAGCTAGCTTCTTCAAGCTCTGTACTTGTTCTAATAATATTTATGTCATCAACATAAACAGAAATTATACAAAAACCATTATGTGACTTTGATAAAAATACGAGGACACGCGTCATTATTAACATATTCCTTCTTCAGGAGGAATTCACTCAGTCGGTTATACCACATGTTTCCCGATTGTTTTTTAACCATATAGTGATCTTTCTAGTTTAACGCTATACATGTTACGATTTTCATTTTCTTTTAACTTTGAGATATTCAACCCATCAGGGGTTTTCATGTAAATATCAGTGTCTAATGACCCATACAAATATGCGGTCACGACATCCATTAGCTGCATATCTAAGTTTATATTTAATGTCAGAGATATTAAATAACGGAACGTAATGCCATCCAATACAGGAGAATATGTTTGATCAAAATCAATTCCGGGCCTTAGCAAAAACCCTTTAGCTACTAATCTCGCTTTATATCTCACCACCATATTATTCTTGTTTCTTTTTCGAACAAACACCCATTTATATCCTACAGGGACACCATCTTTCGGTGTAAGTACTACAGAGCTAAAAACTTATCTTTTATTAAGCAATTTAAACTCTGCCTCAATTGCTTCTTTCCATTTTGGCCAATCAGTGCGCTTCTGGCACTCAGCTATTGTTTTAGGTTCTGGATCCAGATTATCATTTGAAAGTGTAAGAGCAATTGTAGACACAAAAGTGTTGTCAACAACCGTAATATTTCTATTATAAGTTTCTCCTGTATCAACACAATTCATGGCCACTTCGATATTAACATCAATCAAATCTTTTTCATTTTTCATGATATCTTGATTGGATTGTTCCGCAATTCCAATATGATTATTGTTTTGAGCACGTGCAAAAGTATTGAGATTTTTGTCTTTAGGACAATCCTCTTCGGGAGGTTGTTGGAGTGTGATAGTTTCTTTACATGACTTTATTTTCCGCGGATTTGTATCCTTACTATCAGTAGGTCTCCCACGCTTCAGGCGTTGAGGAGCATCAATTAATTTATTTAGTCCACTCGGGATTTCAATTCTTTGTGATGCATTTATAGCTGGTATATGTGATTTAGTCACTCCTTTATGATCAGTAAATGTATCTGGCAAATTACTTGCTAAATATTGCAAATTGATTATCTTTTGAACTTCAAGTTCAGATTGATTAGTGCGTGAATCTAAATATTAAAGATCATTCCATGAGATTTCTCGACATTTTATTAACTGAGTTTTTATCTCCCCTAATGTCGGGAAATGATTTTCATCAAAATACAGTCAGCATACCTAGCAGTAAATTGATCCCCTATCATGGGCTCTAGATACTTAAGAATAGACAGAGATTCATAACCAACGTATATACCTAATTTACGTTGAGGGTCCATGGAGGTAAGCATTGGTGGTGATATTGGAACATAAATCGCACAACCAGATACACGCAGATGAGAAATGTTTGGTTTTTTACCACATACTAATTGTATGGGAGAATATTCATGATATGCAGTTGGTCGAATTTGAAGTAACATAGCAGCATACAAAATGGCATGTCCCCAATAAGAAATAGGTAAGTTGGAATTTTGTAGTAATTGTCTAGCTACTAATTTTACTCGTTTGATTAATGTTCAGCTAAACCATTTTGAGTGTGAACATAAGGAACCGAATGTTCCACTTTGATGCCCAAAGACATACACTATTCATTAAATGCTTTTGAAGTGAATTCACCTGCATTGTCCATTTGAATTGATATGATTGAGTAATCAGGGAATTGAGCTCTCAATTTAATAATTTTGGCAATAAGTTTTGCAAAAGAATTATTGCAAGTGGACGATAGACACACAGAAGTGCACCGATTAGAAGCATCAATTAAGACCATAAAGTATCGAATGGTCCAGATGATTGACGAATTGATCCACATATATCTCCTTGAATTCGTTCGAGAAATGTAGGGCATTCCGTTCTTAATTTAGTGCGAGAATGTTGTATTATTAGTTTGTCTTTCGCACAAGCTACACAAACAACTCTTGTGGGGAAGTGAGGTTTTTACTTTGAATATCATGCCCAATAGCATTATTAACAATTCGATGCATCATTGTGTGCCCAGGATGACCCAAGCGTTTATGCCATAATTTGAAAGATTTTAGGTCAATAAGTTTTGTATGCATTGTTTTAAGGAAATCAGGCTGAATATAAGTATAATACAGCCCGGAGGAGAAAGATGGGAGCTTTTTCATGACTTGTTTTCATCATCCAATTGTTTGAGTTATGATTAAAACTTCAGTATTATTTTCTATATCAGTTTCAATATGAAAACCATTTAATCGGATGTCTTTAAAACTGAGAAGATTACATTTGGATTGTGGGTACGAAAGTGCATCACTAATGGTAAGTTTCGTACCCATAGGTAGAATCAAAGAAGCTCTTCTGGAGCCTACAGTAAGTATATTATCATTCGCAATTGTAGTAACGCTCCCCCACTTTTCAGTTAGAGTTTGAAAATATGTTGTATTTGTAAGGATAATGTGTGTAGTAGCACTATCAGCTAAGCATAAAATTCTTTCACCCTCCATTGATTCTGTCATTGATATTTGTGTATTCTAAATAACTTAGAATAAGAGTAATTAATTGAGCTAAATGACAAAGATAAATAAACGAGAAGTAAAACAATCATCCATAACAAAAGTAAAACACATAGTAGAGTTTTATTATCCATAATACATTTAAATAAACATAACACAGTCAATTTATTCTTTATCTCCATAATCAGCGAGCTCCAAACTCAGTAGGTCATCATCATCTGCATTAAAGGACATGTTTGCTTCAGGCAAACTTGTCTGGTGTGATTTCACTTGAACATTTTTACCCTATTTATCTTTCTGCATCCTTTGATATGCTTCAACCAAATGGGTTGGGGTGCGGCATGTATGAGACCAATGACCACTACATCCACACTGATGGCAAACTTCTTTTTTGTCATTTGCAGGGTGAGATAAACTGACTTTCTGTGAATGAGTTTTATTGTTATGTCCCCTTCCATGACCTTTGAATGAGAAATTGTGAGGGTGATCATTTCCGTCCTTGATTTTGAAACCTGACATTATTATTATATCTGCCACCTCGACCACCTCGTTGAGACCAGTTTCTGCCACCATGATTATAAGTTAGACCTCGTCCTCTACCTCTTCTATTATTATATCGTTGAGCTGTAGCAAGTGCTTCAGGCTCTGCTTATGAACCAACAAGTCTTGCATTATGATTTCTCATAAGAAGTTGGTTATGTTTTTATGCTACAAGTAAAGCAGATATATGTTCATAATGTCTAGCATAGTTTTTAGCTATGTACTGCTGCTGGAGTACAAGATTGCTAGCATGAAATGTTGATAGAGTTTTCTCTATCAGCTATTCTGCTTACATAGTTTTAGTTGCGATACAAGAGCAGAATTATATTCAGTTACGGACTTAAAGTCCTGAAATTGCAGATTTAACCAATCATATTGTGCTTGAGGTAGGACTATTGATCGTTGTTGATCAAAGCGATCCTTCAGGGATTGCCATAAGACAGCGAGGTCTTTCTCAGTCAGATATTCATTTTTTAGATCTTTGTTTAGATGGTGACGAAGAATAATCAGAGTTTTTGCCTTCTGGGCGGAGCTACTGGAAGAGTCTTGAATTATAGCTTCACTTAAGTCGCATGAAGTCAGATGAATCTCAACATCTAGAGCCCACGTTAAATAATTGTTGCCATCAAGGGCGAGCTCAACAAACTCTTTCTTGGTGATGTCAAACATTTTCGAACTACATAAAATATGCACAAAATAATATTATTAAATAAGAAACAATTATGTATATAATGGCTTGTGGATTAGCAAGTTATATAATATATAACTTCAATAAATTCTTAAGAAGTTATTTACTCATTATGGACATATAAACAATTTCCAACAAATTATTCATTTTATGAGTTGTGGTGCGAATCAATAAAAGAAAGGGTAACAACTAACTAAGTCCTCCTAGCATTAAGGAAAGAAACCATAGAAATAGTTGCATGAGTATTAGACAACAACATCAGTTCATCCTATGTTACAACCACTAGTTTTTATGAGCTACAGACCATAACGTGTATTATCATTAGTGTTGTAATTTACAGCAACCAAAATATTTTTTTTTTAAAAAAAATAGTTGGTTCATATCATCTCACACAACCGATAAGATTCACCTTATCCCAAGTTTGCAAAGAAAAAAAAACATGTAGATCTTTTCCAATCAATAACTTGTTAAAACTTACTCCATTTTCAATGACGACAATGATTATAAGTTGGGTCATGTATCATTGTGTTTAGTAAGCAAAATGCTCAATTATGAATGTGTTCCAATAAGCAATTCATAGTTTGTTTATTTAAATTATAGCAATGCAGTCAGAAGTACTGCTTCTACAAAACCAATTTAGCTCAACTCTTGAAGAATACAGCCATTTGTATTGCTTCAACAAATTTTCACATAAAAATTTTAAAAAAAATTAGTAAAGGATTTTTTCGCAATTCCAAAACTATTCATCGACTTCAAACCGAAAGAGTTGAAACGCACCAGTCAGTCTGCTAATCTTGCAGAAAAGTTGAACCCACATATTAAGAAAGGATAACATCAGTCAACATGAAAGAAAATTTTTGTTTAAGTGTTTATGTTTAGGTCTCCGTTGCCGATATGTATTTGTGGCGCTAATTACATTTAGTGGAAGAGATCAATAATTCATAAAGAAAATTTGGGATGGAGGAAAAAATTAGAGGACTTCACCGATAAACAAAATTACATATAACGTAGATTTGCAGGCAAATAAATTTCAGAAAATCACCTTCCAGAAAAGACACGATTCTTTTCTAGGGCAAACAAATTAAAAATTTATCGATCGGTAGAGTCTCGTGATGATAAGGTCTTGTGAATTGATTGAATCCAAAGCAAATAATATTGTGAAGGTTATTGTAGTTTAATGATGTCTTAATTATTTGAAATGACCCAATTTATAAAGCATATCATAAATTTGGTCATTCTTATGAACACATCTCAAATCTATATCTATATTAAAGGAGAGTATTGAAAAATAATTACTCCCGTCAAAACTTTTATATCATATTTCATTTTTATTTTAATATATTCTATTATAACATACATATATATAATAAACAATAATAAAATTATATTAGTCACTTAAATACAATATTTCACTAATTTATTACATTTACTATTTTTGATATATTACAAATATAATATCTTTTATGAGGTAATATTCAAATCAAATCTCATGAACTTAATATTTGATATACATCTTGTCATTTTTATTAAATTTATATATATAGTTTGACGCATAATATACAAGTTGTATTATGATATATTAAATTTAATATTATGAACAAAAATTAAATTTATTTAAAAACAATAGCAAAAAATAGTAAGATTTATAGCTTTGCCAATTATATCTTAATATCATAAAATAAGACATCATTTATTTTATACATTTTCAATATTTTATCTTTTGTTAGTTAAACATTACATTTTCAATATTTCATCTTTTTTTTTAAATAATACAAGTATAATGCTAAAAGATAACGCAAATATAATCTTTTGATAGGTTAATTTTGTAAAACAAACTCTTATTTTTATAAATTTTGTGTTTTATCTTCTTACTTTGATTTTAATCAAACTAATATATATAGTTTGATGTATAATATGTTGGTCCCGAAATCAGAGTACAACTATGTGCAGCGGAAGGTTTGAATATGCAGCGGAAGCAATAAATAAAGCACTTGCACTTGTTCGGATAAATAGAGTATAATCGGTTTAGTGTGTATAAGACTTAAGCTTAGGTATGTTCTTAGTTAAGTCAGTTTCACATAGTATACACTTCAATACTTGGACAAGTATTGAAGGTTTTAACAGTCAGTTTGTGAAACTAAAAACGGAGCAGGAAAATAAGTAAAACATTAATGAACACAAAAGATTTATAGTGGTTCGGATCTCAATATCCTACATCCACTTTTCAGACCCAAGGTCTGGATAATTTACTAAGTAAGTACAAGCATCCTTACGAATTATACACAGCCCGTCGGCACCTCTGTCCTTCAATCAGCTGCGGCACTTGCATAGGAACTCCTTGCGGACTTAGTCTTCAGGTTGAAGTGAGGACGACACCCTGCAACCTTCTTCCTGGTGGTTGGATGTTTACTGTTCTTCCCATAACTCATGTGGTTGGCATACGCCCGTGAGAATCAGTATCCCAGACTAGGAAAATGACTGCTATGAATATATCTTGGAAAGATATATTCACCAAAGAAAACCTTTAGCTTTAAAGCTTCAGCCTCAGAGAGATGCCCTTTGTCGTGTGAGGACTTTCACATTTTTTATTAGATTTTTTTTAACCGTTTAAGATTGAAGGGCGGACCTTTTTATAGAGGATTTCCTCCGGCATTTTGAATTTCTGTCTGGTAGACTTATAAATCCAAACATTAGACTCATGGAAGATATTGTCCAATCGTAGCCCATGTCGTAGGTCTGCTTTCTGCTCTGCTCTACTGCGTCAGTGTACTATACACTAACTTTCACTTGGGCATGTAAATGCCTAAGTCTGACCGAGTTTCGATATCTCTCGAATAGCTCGTGCTTTAAAGGTAGAGGCCCTTGTACTGACTTCCCAAGGTCAATATAGCTTTAGCCCACATACTAACTTCCATAGTCAATATCCTCATGCTGACTGTTCACAGTCAGTATGGAAAACACCCTCATACTGATCAGGAGAAATCAGTATGGAAAACCCTCATACTAACTTCTCCTAGTTAGTACGGGGAAGCCCTCATACTGACTTCTCCTTGTCTGTATGGTAAACCTTAAATTGAGTGCTCCAACTCAGTTTCGGTTAAGGCTATACTTGGTGAAAATCAAGTTTCAAGGCGTGCATGTAGTTAGTTCTCGAGCATTCTCCTTTGCTCGGTCTTCAACCTAAGTTATGTTACAACTCGATCGATCGTATACAAGGATTACAGTTTAGAACTCTAGAAACTGAAAAACTGACTAAGATGGCTTACAATCTTTGACCCACCAAAACACAAAAAAGTAAGAAATGATTTCTCTAACAAAGATTCTAACTATAATATAAAAAGAATTATATTATAATTATGCTAATATATATATATATATATATATATAT
>JAPKLW010001227.1:0-13934 GCA_026898455.1 Plectranthus barbatus
AACTCTTTGGCAGCGCACTCAACAACATCAATGCCTGATCCTCATCTTCTATCGCCACATTGCCAGATCGAGGATCAACTTATTGAACTCGTCGAGTTGCTCGTTGATCGGTCTTCCCTCTTGCATCTTAAACGAATACAACGATTGTTTAAGATAGAGCCGATTCGCAAGGGACTTCTTCATATATAAGGATTCCAATTTGGTCCATACTTCTGCTGCCGTTTTCTCCTTCGACACCTTCCTCAACACCGTGTCTCCGAGACTCAGAATCAGCGCACTATGTGCCTTCGCCAGTGTATCTTTCTTCTATTGTTCCGTCATCGTATCAGATAACCCAGCCTCTCCCTTCAAGGCACCGTCCAAGCCTTGTTGTACAAACAGTGCTTGTATCTTCAACTTCCACAAATCGAAATCATTCGATCCCGTGAAGCGCTCCACCACGAACTTGGCTGAACCCATCGCAATCCTTCTCTATCCACGTTCACCGCACCAATTTGTTGTGAATTGAAGTGATTGCAGACACAAATAACTAACAGAAAATACAAGAACACAAAGAATTATAGTGGTTCGAGCGTAAGTTCTACGTCCACTCTTCAAGCCTCCTCGGTGATGATATTATTATGGTGAAGAAAATACAAAGTATGTGACAATTACAATTGGTGGGGAGCAGGGGTATATATATGGAGATATTCCTAATCACATAAGGAATATAAAACCTAGATATGGTAGTATATATTTAAACCTAAATCTATCTAAAATAGATTTATACCTATCCAAATCTAATACCAATAAGGATAAAATCTTGTCCAACAAGGAAACAAGATATACACAATATATTTTCCATATCTATCCAACTCGAACTGCTCCTCGAGTTCCTCGATCTACACAGCTCGACCCACTTTACCGGACTAGTCTCCTCGACCCACTCGAACTACTTCCTCGAGTTATATTGAGACTACTCCAACAATCGGAAAACCAGTAGAATAGATTATAAAACACATTATAATTGAACTCTTCTAGTTGCGGGAGACGTCTAATCCTTCGACTTCTGGGCATCTCCAGGGGACAAACTTAATTTACTATGAACACACTATCTCCAATGGATCTGCTATATACACCAACTTACCTCAAACTAGAAAACATTACCATAAACCCATCGTTAAGCTTGAAAGCTGGACAGGTTTTGAGCTTGATTTTTTCACGAACGTAAGGATTTGATGAGTAGATAGGTCCACTTTCGAAGGGTAAGGAAATTTGTCTCGGATCCAGAGTCTTTTGACGAGAGTCTGAACTTCGATTAACTCAAGTTTAGTAGCTTTGAGTCTCGTGTAAGAATACTGTGAAAGAGTGAGATATGAAAAGGTAGCTGATAATTTATTTCAGTATGTTGCGTATAATAGTATGTGTAACCTTCTCTCTGTCGACCTTCGTAGGTATTTATAGGCGAGGGAGAGACATTCAAATCCAATTTGAATTCTAACCAATGTGGGTAAGTGAGCTCATCTCGGTTTTGACACCTTTATGTACGTATATGTACTTTTGACAGGCTTTTTGTTGCTTCTGAAACTTTAGGTCAGAACAACTCTAAGTCAGTCCAAGTATTTCGAATGATTCTTTTCGAAGTTTGAAACTTTTGTCTTTTGACAGGGTTTGACCAACTCATTCATTTTGTCTCATCCAATAGTTGTGTGTATATGTTTGACGAGGTCTTCAAGCGATAAGTTCAGTTTAACTTAATTGATATTTCACCGAATAACTATCCGTTACTTGAGTTAATTAATCTTCGGTTGGTCACATTTTGATTGATGGAAGCTGATACATATATCTATTAAAATTCAATAAACCTATGCAAAATTATAAATTTGAAACATTCTAGCTTACGAGTCTAGTCTGGTTAGTTCGATACAAATAATTGACTACTGTTGAGGGTAAGTTTGTTAAGAAGTCGGAGCCCCGAGAACTATGAATAAATTTGAACAGAGAACGACATAATAACTGTAAAGTGAATACAAATGAATGGTTTGACTGAAAAAAGTATACACGTAAATCGAACTAATCTATGAAAAATAGAATGGAAAAATGTTAAACTTTTGGATCTTTCGGGATATAACGAATGTAGGGTAGGGTTTTCTCTCTTTCCTGCATATCCCCTCTACTGATGCATTGAGGAGGTATTTATAGAGGATGGCTGCGTTCTAGGGTTTCCACGTCCTTCTCTCAGCACTTAGGGGTCGCTTCCATGAAAGTCGGGGCAGTTTATCCACGTGGTTGTTAAGTAGTTCCGGGAATCTCGCGAGCGAGACGTTGCGCCTCTTTCTGATCTTTTGGGGCAGGTCGCAGTTCGCATATCGACCTTCTCCGTTGATCGAACTGCCTTCTAACTTGATCGAACTGCTCCAGACCCGTCTGACTGCTTCTCTAGCGGGCTTGGATCCTATGCGGACTGGGCTATTGTGTCCTTAGAAGGCTGTTCGCATTGTTAATCCTCCTTAGGCTTTATTGGATCTGAAACACAATTTTCAGTGGGCCGATCCGAGTCGGACCCCAACAACTACTGAATCGGTTGACACATCAAAACTATAAATATCTTAGCACCGGACCCACCATTTTTGTTGTATTTGTTTTTCTTTTTCATTTTGTCAATTATTAAAAGAATTTCAAAATAATAAATTAACTCTATTACATATGAAAAATAATTAATTCATTGTTTTTTATTATTACAACTCATTATTATTAAATACGAAAAAGAAAAATTCATTCATTATGTTTAAATAATAATATATTAATTTAAAGTTAAATATCGAATCATTTAATAAATAAATAAATTTAATTAATCTATTCTAATATTAAATAAAATATAGAATGTAAGAAATTTATTTAAATTTTAATCAGTTTAATTATAAATTAGTAATTTCAATTAATTAAGTTATTAATTTAAATTTAACAATCACTTATTTTAATTAATATATTTTAATTTTAAATATTATGTAAAAAATAACTAAGAATATGTATAATATATATATTATGCTGAGTAATGAATATGACAAGTGAATCATGAATAGTAAATAAGTGAGTAGAATATAAAAGTGGATATAAAGTATTGTAGTTAAAAGAAGGGATAAATGTTGATGTGAGTATGTGACCCACAAGTAGACATGCCCAAACGAGTCTGGAACCGACTGCCACGGTTCAAAATCGGAACTGGGTCCTTATTTACACGGGCTGGTTCCGGTTTGAAATATTCAGGCCCGCGGAACCGTCAGTTTTGCTAATATTTTATTATTTTTTTGAAAATTTTGAATTTTATCAGTTTTCGTGCCGGTTTGAATCGAAAACGGCGGTTCAGCTCGGAACTGGCGATTTGAACCGCCTGACAATGTGACCGTTGGCTAATCGAATGGTTGTTTTCTCCTCGAGATACGTGGGAACCACCGAACCGGCCCGGAACCGGCGGTTCCCAACGGTCATTTTTTCAATATATTTTTTTTATCTTCCAAAATTACTACTATAAATACACCCCTCCATCACTCATTCTCACCACACTTTTCACTCTCAACTCTCAATCTTCTCTCAAGCTTTTCTTGCTCTTCAATTTACTCTTGTGCTCAATTCTCTAGCTCAATTAGTCTTAATTAGTATAGATTAGTAATTTTCTTTCAGAGTTTAGTCTCCTAAATTCCTATTCTTCCTTCAATTTCATTCATAAATATGTCTTCTGCATCATCTCGTGCAAACAAGGGAAATGATATAGATAAGGGTACTAGGAGGGGTAGTTCATCATCTCATCATCGTTTATCTTTCGTCAATATTAGGGATAATGATGATACATCTAATCTCTCTCCCACTTCCACTCATCATCATCTTTCTTCTCACCATGAAAATGTCATCCATGATATATTTGATGATGAGACATTTGTTCAACAACAACAATTTGAGGAATATGTCGCACATCTATTGAGGCAACAAGAGGAGATCCTAGCCGGCGTCTTACAAAGAGGTAGAAGTCAAAGTAATTTTCAGGTGTCTCTATCTGATGACAATGAAGGCGAAGAACGTGACAATGCCGAAGAAGTACAACCAACACAAGATGAAGAGGAGGAGGCAACTCAAGGTAAGCAAGGTAAAGTTTTAAAGTCTAATCTTTTTACTAAACATTTTCGTAAAGTTAAGTGTAAAAATCAAAAAAGAGATATGCCCGAGCAATTCGACATTTTTTGCAATTATTGTAATAAAAAATATAAATTTACCGTCGACGGTGGCTACGGTACCTATCAACGCCATATCCTTCAAAAGCATCCACGAGAGGAAGGTATCCCTCAAACTCAAACACAACTCGGCACCCGAGTTTTCTTCTCAAATTAGTGGTAATCATCCTTCTCATTAAACTTTTATTTTTAATGAGATTAAAGCTAAAGAAGAAATGGCTAAATTTGTATGTGTTGAGTCTCTAGCATTTTCAATTTGCCGATAGCATTCATTTTGAAACTGTTATGAAGTATTATCAACTTGCTGCTAAAAGAATTGCACGTACAATTATGACTAGGACTATTAGAACTTTAGTTAGAAAATATAGACTAAATTTAAGAGCCGATTTGCGCAAACTTGATCATACACTTTCTATTTGTTTTGATATTTGGAAGGATTGTGTTGTTAAAAACTATTATATGAGTATAACTTGTCACTGGATAGATAATGCATGAAATTTAAATAAGCGAATACTTGCATATAAAAAATTTAATAAAGATCATACTGCACATAATATTGCTAGATTAATTATAAAAATTGCACATCAATATAGAATACATGATGAATTTTTATCGATAGCTAGAGCTAATACTGTTGCTGTTAGGGAGCTAATTGCCGAATGTAATCCGGTTCTTCAAGGTAAATATTTTTATTGTAGATGTATATCTCATATACTAATAAGGTTATTAGTGATGCAATTGAACCTATTAGAAATTGTGTTTATTGTATACATTCTAGACCTAAAGTAGCAAAAAAATGGGCTAAAGTTTGCTTAAGTAGAGATTTAGTACCAAAATGTTTTTCTACCGATGTAAGTATTAGGTGAAATTCTACATATGAAATTTTAAATGCTACTTTTACATATAAAGATCAATTAGTTGAGTTTTTTAGAAATGAAGTTGATGATGATATTAATATTTTATCTTCTCATTGGGATGCATGGTTTGAATTGAATGAATTGTTACAAGCTTTTTGTAATGCAACTAATGATTTATCATGTGTTTATTATCCTACTTCTCCACGTGTTTTAATTTATACCATTTTTGTTTTATTCGGCACAATTAAATGCTTGTAGTGCTCGTGAAAATTTGAAATATGTTGTCTATAAGATGGTCAAAAAATGGCTTAAATATTTTAAGTATATTCCTGATGTATTTTAATATTTTAAGTATAATTTAATTGATACTATGCTTGTTTTTTATCTCATAACTCTGTAGTTGATGAAGAACATCACCTAATGACTCATATAGAGTTAGGACTCCCTAACATCGAAGACATTAAAAATAATCTTAAGATAAGTTTATGCTTTCTTATTTTAACATATGTGGTCACTTTGATGCTCTAAATCAATTCTTTTATTTATTTAACCACAATTTTCTAAAATTAATTGCATTATACGACCGGCCCTATCTAAGATATATAGTTTTGTTATCAAACAAGTTTTACTCTACACTTAATTTTATTTTATTATGAACTTAATATATTCATGTCCGTCGTCGACAGTAATATTTATATATTTAATTTAGTTTAATTTATAATAAATATTTTGTTTAAATTATTATATTATTTTATCTAGTTTTTCTTTGTCATATTATTATTTCACATGTATGTATGTATACACAAACGTTATATTAAGTTATTTAATTAAAATAAAGCATAATTTAAATTATTTTACAAAACTATGAATGACGAATTGTATATATTACGGTTCTCCATATATAAATACCCACCTTAGATTTCGCCATGATTTATTATCTTTCTTTCTTTGTATACCGTAGATGGAGCATCAAAATTTGTTAGGATAGAAGCTGCTAGTATATATATTCCGTGGGTTGTAGCTGTGAAAAATATATAGAAAAACAGAGCAATATACAAAGTTTTTTCTCTTCCCATATGGCTTATTCTATATTTTGTCATGGTACCAGAGCCATGGTTTAATTTTTTTAGCTCTTTGCTTCAACGATCATGGCTGCTAGTGACACTGATGCTGACCGATATGAAGAGCAGCTGTTTTTACACGGCGCTGATCATCCTGGAACCCCTCTCGTTCCCTTTCCCCTCACTGATTCCAATTATCGGCTTTGGAAGAATGCTGCCATTACGGCTCTCCGATCGAAGGACAAACTCGGCCTGGTTGACGGTAGCTGTCTCTTGCCGGCGGAAGATTCGAAATACTTCCAGAAATGGCACAAAGTAAACAGCATGGTGGTTTCTTGGATTAAAGCCTCCATTTCCAAAGATATCGTTCAACAATTTGCCTACATCAATGATGTTGCCGACCTGTGGACTGAGCTCGATGAACATTATGGTATCTCCAATTTCGCGATGTTCTATCAAATTAAGAAAGAAATGGGAAATTTGCGGCAAGACAACATGAGCGTCACTGAGTATTATGGCAAACACAAGGAACTCGCTGACCAACTTGGTCAGCTTCGATCCATGATAGATAATGAGGAGGTTGTTCGTTCGCTAGGTGATAAGAAATTGGCAGAATTTTTATCTGGTGCTCGGGGTGCCGCAAAGGCTATGGCTCAGCGATTCGCGGATATTGATAGCGTGGATCGGGCTGTTGAATTTCTTTTGGGTCTCAATGAAGCTTTTGGTGTTGAACGTAGCCAAATTCTTTTAACGGAGCCTTTGCCTACGATCAACAAAATATATTCCACTGTGTTAAAGGCCGAGAGGAGTAAGCTTGTCACTGATAAGTTGCATATGACCTCTGACAATGTTGCCATGGCCGCTCGCGGTTCTCCTTCTTGGTCCAAAGAAGATCGGCGACCTCGGCCGTTTGATAGACGGGATAAATCTTCTCTTCAATGCTAGCATTGCAAAAGGAGTGGTCATACGATTGATTCTTGCTTCAAACTCAAAGGTTATCCCGAATGGTTGGATGGATTGAAATCTAAGAAGGCTATGATGGCTACCCGAGATGCTGACTCTCCTTTAGATTGGAACAACTCCTTGAATGCTGGGATTGACAAGCTTAATATCATGACCGGTGAGGGCCAATTAACTGATGCTGGTGATCGGGCCAACATGGCTTTCTTCGATGATTTTGCTGGTAATCGTTCTACTTTCTGTCTTAGTTCTATTGATTATATTACGGCTGATTCCTGGATTGTAGACACTGGAGCAACTTGTCACATGAGCCATAACACTACTCTATTTTCACACATTCAATCTGTCTCTGATTTTTCTCCTATTACTCTTCCTGATGGTAGTGTTCAAACTGTTTCTCACGGGTTCTGTGCATCTCTCTGATACTGTTATCTTAACGTCTGTTCTCCTTGTTCCTTCCTTCAAATTTAATCTCCTTTCTGTTAAAAAACTTGCAGCTGACTCCAAGGTTTCATGCATTTTTTACTCGTCTTGTTTTCTGCTACAGGACCTTAATTCTCATGTCTTCATAGCTGCTGGTTGGGTTGTGAAGGATCTCTATATACTGGACAAAAATTCCTTTTCTCCTCAGACCATTCAAGCTGCTATCTCCTTGTCTCTCCAACCCAATCTGCTGCGACATTCATCTCCCTCAAATAAAGCTTTATCAACTAGTTTATGACACTCTCGTTTAGGTCACCCGTCTAATGTGGTTTTGTCTCATTTATCTAGTTTTATTTCTCTACCCAAGCACTGTAATGCTCTCCCTTGTGATGCTTGTTCCAAGTCTAAACAGAGACGTTGCAGTTTTCCTCTAAGTTCAATAAAAAGTCATGATATATTTGAGCTGGTTCACCTTGATCTTTGGGGTCCTTACAACATTGAATCAATTAATGGGGGTCGATTCTTTCTTACTCTAGTTGATGATTTCAGTAGGAGTACTTGGACATTTCTTGTTCGTTTCAAATCTCAAGTTTACTCTGTTATTCATACCTTTATTAATTATATTCATACACAGTTTGGGAAATCCATCAAATCTATATGCTCCGATAATGGTAGTGAATTTGTAAATGCTTCCTGTCAGCGCTTGTTTAGTGATCTTGGTATTCTTCACCAACGGTTCTTGTCCTTATACGCCCCAACAAAATGGCGTTGTTGAACGCAAACACCAACATATCGTTCAAGTTGCTCGATCCCTGCTTTTACACTCTAAATTACCTACCAAATTTTGGGGGGAATCCATTCTTACTGCCACTTATCTCATCAACCGTATTCCTTCACCTCTTCTCGGGTGGAAATCACCTTATCAGCTGCTATTTAAGAAAGATCCTGATTATTCTCTTCTGAAAGTTTTTGGATGTTTGGGTTATGTCTTACAAAAGGGAGGTCACAGGGACAAACTTGGTTCAAAATCTTTAGCTGGGATTTTTGTGGGTTATCCGATCGGGCATAAAGGTTTTAAGATGTATATTCCCTCTCTTCACAAGCTAGTGGTTTCACGAGATGTCAATTTTCATGAAGAAATCTTCCCTTCATATCCTGATTCCTCTTCTACCATTCCACCTCCATCCTTAACACTTCCCTCTTCTCATCTGGATGATCTACCTCACACATCATCTCCCTGATGGGTTCTGTATACTGAAAGCATTTATTACAATGAGTATACAACAGTTTATTTCTCCTATCTGTTAACAATCTTACAAGTATGAACAATGGTATCCTCTTGCCTCACCGATATGGACGATCATACGGCGTGTTGTAGATCGCAGAAGACAGTATGATCACTTGACCTAGTGAGACATAAACCTGATCACAGCCGAGACAGCGTATGAGGATACGTCTGTCCGGATGGCCGCGACATTGTCGGAATAAGTAGTCTGTCTTGGTTACTTGACATGCTGGTACGCAGAGGTGGTGTATTGTGGAGTGCAGTGATATATATTCGTCTGTCTGACATCAGCGAATAAAAGATCTCGTTATATTGATTGAGTCCAAACCCTAACAAAGGTTCAGGGGTTTGCACGGGTTGACTGTTGCTTTGACTTGCCATGGAGGAGAGCCTAAGTAACGTGCTCGTATATCCGCATCTTGGGTAACAGCAGTTCGTGTAGTACTGCCTGAGACTGGACTTAGGTAACCATATCCGAGTAATAGGATGGGGACATTCCCTGAGGAGCTCAATAACATTCATCGGACCAAAGTCCTGCAAGCTGATTAAGTTCAGGCACGAGTGATAAGGTTTGAGTGGTACTACTCAGGAATTATAAGATATTAATTAATTGTAGTTAGAGCTTGTCAGAGGCTCCGATTAATTAATGGATGTCCGGTAACCTTAAATATGAGGATTCTCAATTAATGCAGCCCGTTCTCATAACGTGGTAATAAAGGGGTAGGTCAGTATTAATTCTATGGTGAAAAAGAATTAATATTAATTAATTAATTGTGTCCTGGGTTGTGGACATGGGAATTAATTAATTTATAGGCTCACTTTATTATTTGCATTAGGTCCCAGGTCTGGCCTAATTAAATATGCTAAATTGAGCCCAAAATGGCCCATTAGGGTTTCCAACCCTAGGTCTATAAATAGACAGCTCTCTCTCATAAGTTGAAACACAAACCCTAGAGAGAGAGAGGTGGGCGCCGATTTTGGGAAGAAAAAGGAGGATAATTTCGATTCTGGTCATGCTCAGAATACAGATCTACGGAGTCCTCACCAGTAGTAGATCTGATCAGCATTGGGACACAGCCCTGAAGATCTAATCTGGAGAACATATTTATTTCTTCCTTCTCTCTTTCTTTTTCGATTTTAATCTAGAAATTAGGTCTCTAATTTCTGTTTCCGCAGATTAAATCGGATCGCGTGGTTGAATTGGATTTTGGAATTTAAACTTGAAAGATCGGTTCAGACTCGACGGAGTTATGGTAAACCCTAATATCCACAATTCTTCGTATTAAATTCATAGGAGCATGCTAGGGTTTTGAGAATTTGAATTATGAGCAATATCCATAGATCGATCCGGTTCAGTTTGGTTTTGGTGATTCGGTTCGCAGAAAAACCCTACAATTAGTATCAGTGCCAGGTTTCTAATTTATGGCTCTGTTGTTCATAATTAAATTCGATATGCATGTATGAATTTATTGTTTTGTGGATGTTTGGTTTTTGTTCCTCGTGGCAACACGTTGATTCAGCCCGCGGTGGTTTATCCATGTAGGGCTGAATTATTTTTGTAAAATCACGAGAAAATCCGTGATTAGTGTAGATTTGAAAATTATAATAGAATAGGTTTTCTGTAATTTTCAAATTTGTAATTGGACGGGTCGAGGACGAAGAACGAAGATGGAGCCGACGAAGAGCGGTGCACGGCGGCGGCAGGCAGCCGCGCGCGTGCAGCTGCGGGCGACGGCAGCGCAGGGCTGCGCACGGCGGTGCACGTCGCGGGTGGCCGGGCGGCGGGCGTGGCACGGCGAGCGCGCGGTACGCGCGCGCGCGCGGCGGCGCAGGGCAGCACTGGGCCGGCGGTCGGCGGCAGCTTCGGCTGTCGTCGACTGTTGCTGTCCCGTCGCGGTGGCTTGTGTTTTTGTGGTTTGTACAATCCTATGTAAACCCTAGGGTTTGCATTAGGGTTAGGGCAAATCATCAGATCACAAAGGCCTAAAAATCCAAAAGATTTGGTTTATCCAATTTTGAAGGCCCTTGAAGATTTGGAAGATTTGAAAAGATTTGGATTTATCCAAATTAATTCAAAAAAATTCAAATTTGTAATAGATAGATTTTATTTTCTATTTTTGGGGCCACGATGAATTTTTTTTTGCCTTAATTGTCCTCGTATGATATGTGATTTATTTATGTGCGCAATTAAGCATGTGTAGATAATAGGAAAATCACGTTTTACTGCTTTCATTATTTACAGCTTTCCAAGCATGCTTATGTGATTAATTTCTTTTGTTGGATTATATTTTGGGAATTTTTGGGCTTGTTTAATTACATGCAAAAATTTGGAAAATATAATGACAAGAGAAAATTATGTGTGCGCATAAAGAAATCTTTTAAAAGAAAAATACTAAGCAGATTATTTAATTAAAATCAATAGACCTCCACAAAGCGGTCCTAGGCTGTAAGTGTATCTCTCGTTCTAGTAAACGTCTACGAGTGTAGCTTGCTAGTTCCCGGAGGTGCATGGGTACGGTTGTTGGGATTTTTAGACAAACAATTTAAATTATGTGAATAGTGAGAGGGCTTTGCGTAAACGTCTACGAGTGTAGCTTGCTAGTTCCCGGAGGTGCATGGGTACGGTTGTTGGGATTTTTAGACAAATAATTTAAATCATGTGAATAGTGGGAGGGCTTTGCGTAAACGTCTACGAGTGTAGCTTGCGTAGACCTCTTTCACAAGTATTCTAGGATTGATTTAAATTATAGATAACAAAAGCTTTAAGGGCTGTGCGGTATGGTTACGTGCCATGCTAAACTGTCTCTTTTGGCCGGAGTTAAATTTGTGGTTAATTACTTAGAAGCATCTTAGAATATAATGCAAGAATTGCATCCCTGTTCTTGAGAGATGGCTTGGTCTAAGGTTTTCACTAATTATTAATTTCTAGTGTCAAAAGCATCCTGACATGGTAGTGAAATTAAATGGATTGGGGCTTAAAACCCGCAGTTCTAGTTGAGGGTGACATCGTAAACGTCTATGAGTGTAGCTTGCAGTGGGAACTCTTGGGCAATTAGTGGAAAACATTTGTATTTGATTTATTAAAAGGTTTTCAATGCATTTGTTTTCGAAGTTCAACATGTATGTTATTATTTAAGATTCTTTATTGTTTCAGATATGTCTATATCTAATGTCATCAATATTCTCGCACAAAACACTCTAACTGGTCCAAACTTCCTGGAATGGAAACGCAATCTCGAGTACCTCCTAATTGCAGAAGAACATATGTTCGTTCTGCAAGTACTTCGTCCCAAAGTGCCAACTGCTGAATCCAGTCAACTGGATATAGACTTTTATAACAAGTGGGAGAAATCGAACAATGTAGTCAAGTGCTACATGATGACCACTATGTTGAAAGTCTTGCAGCAGCAGCATCAGCACCATAGGGATGCCTATGACATTATGCAAAGTCTGGAGGTGACCTATGAGGAAACTGATAGAGCCGTCAGGTTCAATCTCATGAGAGAAATCGTGAGTAAGAAAATTACTGATGGCACCTCAGTGAGAGAGCACGTAGTTACCATGACTCACCTCATGGATGAACTGACAGTGCATGGTGGAGGTATCGACGCTGAGGCTAAGGTCGATATCATACTGAACTCTCTACCCAAGTCCTTTGAGAGTTTTAGACTGAATGTTGTCATGACCAAGAAAGAGTATACTCTTAATGAGTTACTCAATGACTTGATGGCAGATGAATCGGTCATGAACCCTCCGAAGGTTGCTTTGGCCACTTCTGGTAATCTCTCTGCTGTACCGAAAAGTATGAAGCGGAAGAAAGGGATTAAGAAGTGGGCCAAGAAGACACTTGTGAAGGATGGTGGGGCTGGGAAAAAGCCTAAGGTGGCGACTGAAAGGGACAGGTGCTTCAGGTGTGGTAAGAAAGGACACTGGAGGAAAGATTGTCAAGCCAACAAAGCTAGACAAGGTATGCCATTTTGCATGTATAACTGTAAGCATGATTAGAGTTAGTTGTTGCTCTTCTAGAGCTGTAAGCACTAACTTGTTGATCATGTTGTTGTACTTTGCAGGGGACCGTGCCGACAAGGCTGGTGAGTGATGGCAAGAAGATACCAAACTGGATGAAGGCAACGTTTTATGACGGAGCTTCATGGAGTTTTCTTTTCCTTATGTTTTTGATGAATTAAAATACATTTGAGAATTTATTTGTGGGCCGTGGTTTATCGGCAGGACAAATTTCATCAACTTTTATGTATATTTGTTATTTACGATTTTATCATTGGTAATAACAATGTTATCCATTATGGTATGTTGATTTACAATCTCTATGTTGCTTTGATCAAATTTGTCCTTAAGTATTGCATGTAATTCATCCGTAATTGATAATCTTAGGAAGAGAAAACTTACTTCTTCTGATGAGGATCTTACATATCTCTGGCACTTGAGACTGGGTCACATCAGCTTGAAGCGGATTCAGAGACTTGCAGATGACGGTACATTGGACCTAGTCCGGGCTGTACCTTATTGATAAGCTCATATTTATACTCACTTATCTATATTTTTCTCCATTGTTTCAAGTGTTTTATATTATATTTTTACTTATTTCTGTGCATGAGTCTACTTTAGAGGGTGTTATGCCTTTGATTGAAGATTTTTCCAGGTTTTAGGCCAAATTCATTGAAAACCCGTACCGAAAGCAGATGATGTTCAAAGGAACAGTCACGACTTCTTCCACAGATGGAATCTGAGCCAATGGAGTGCATGGATGGAAAGATCTTTGAGTTAGCTTTCCAAAGCAACTGGAATCGGGTCAATCGGAGTTCGGGAGAGGAAGTTATGGCCAAAACCGTGAGACTGCGCAGACAGATGTTTCTGTGTCGAGAGACAGGATTTGTGTCGACCGAAACAAAGGTCAAAACATTCCTGTCGACCGACAGGATTTATTTCGATCGACACAGAAGCCCGAAAAAGCTATTTTGGGCCTGTTTTGGCAGTTTTTGCTATTTTGATCCAATACTCAAATTAGGTCTTTTTCCCCCTCTATAAATAAGAACTTTTAGGCACGAAAATTAAGTTGGTTTTACCTTGAATTTACGTTGAGCTTTGGAGTTTTTCAAGACATTGAAGGTTCCTCTTCATTTGT
>JAPKLW010001227.1:13944-72928 GCA_026898455.1 Plectranthus barbatus
TAGTACTTTAGGTTTTTCATTGCACATTCCCTGTGGGATCGACCACCGTTGGGTGTAAAAATATTATTTGCTTAACCGCTTTACTGCAGTTATCACTAATCAAGTCTGCGAATCCTGCATCGAGGGCAAGATGTCAACTAGGCCTTTCAAGGCTAGTCAGTCTCGAGCAGAGGAAGTGTTGGAATTGATCCATTCTGATTTATGTGGACCGATGTCCACGCAGGCTCGTGGAGGGTACGAGTACTTCGTCACTTTCATTGACGATTACTCAAGGTACTGATACGTTTACCTGCTTCGCTACAAGTCTGAATGCTTTGAGAAATTCAAAGAGTTCAAGGCTGAGGTAGAAAAGAAGGTCGGGAAAACTATCAAGTCGCTGCGATCTGACTGCGGTGGCGAATACCTCAGTAACGAGTTCCTGCAATATTTGTCAGAAAATGGGATTACTTCCCAATGGACTGCACCGGGTACTCCCCAGCAAAACGGTGTGGCTGAAAGAAGAAATAGGACTCTTCTAGAGATGGTAAGATCAATGATGAGTTATGCAAACTTACCAATTTCGTTTTGGGGCTATGCATTGGAGATAGCAGCATACGTACTTAATGTGGTGCCTTCTAAATCAGTTCCTAAGACACCTTCTGAGCTCTTCCTTGGTCGCAAACCTAGTTTGTACAAGTTTAGAGTATGGGGTTGTCCGGCACACGTACTGTCGAAGGATGCTGATAAGTTAGAAAGCAGGTCAAAAGTAATGTTGTTCATAGGGTATCCCAGGCAAACGAAAGGTGGTTACTTTTACTGTCCTGAGAGTCAAAGAGTCGTTGTTAGCACCAACGCTAGATTCTTGGAGGACGAGTATGTGAGTAATCACAAGTCAAGGAGTGATATCGTTCTTCAAGAGATTGAGAACGAGAATGCAATTCCAAGGGAAGGGGAACGTGTAGATGTGGGTGCACCTGTGAGAGGTACAACACCACAATCACGTTCTTCAGTGCAAGGTGCAGGACCACAAGTCACTGCACCTACTACTGACACGGCACCGATGCCTCATCGCAGTGAGAGAGTTATTTTTTAGCCAGAAAGGTACATGTTCGTGGGTGAGTCTTCGGACTTGAGCCCGGAAGACGGACATGAGGACTCTGACCCACTGACTTACGAAGAGGCAGTGCAGGACAAGGATGTTGCCAAGTGGCGTGTCTCTATGGATTCTGAAATTGAATCCATAACTGCTATGGATGTATACCAGAAAACTGATTTGCCGGATGGCTTTAGGGCCATAGGGTGCAAATGGGTATACAAAAGAAAGAAATGGGCGGATGGAAAGATCACGGCTTTTAAAGCCAGGCTGGTGGCAAAGGGTTATAGTCAGAAAGAGGGCATTGACTATGACGAAACCTTTTCACCCGTAGCCATGCTCAAATCCATCCGGATACTCCTTGCCATAGCTGCGCATATGGACCTCGAGATCTGGCAGATGGATGTCAAGACCGCTTTTCTAAACGGTTACCTTGAAGAAGGTAGGGACATCTATATGTAGCAACCCGAGGGTTACATAAGCAAGGGCGAAGAACATCTTGTCTGGAAGCTTAGGAAGTCCTTGTACGGACTTAAGCAAGCTTCAAGGTCGTGGAACTTACGTTTCAACGATGTGATTAAATCCTATGGATTTGCACAGTTGGAAAACGAAAGTTGTGTTCACCGACTTTGTGTCAGTGAGAGCGTGGCCTTCCTTGCACTATACGTTGATGACACACTCCTATTTGGAAACAACGAGGGAGTGATGTCCGAAATCAAAGTTTGGTTGTCCGAACAGTTCCAAATGAAGGATCTGGGAGAAGCTGGCTACATTCTTGGGATTAAGGTCTTACGAGATCGTAAGAGTAGAATGTTGAGCTTATCCCAGGCATCCTATGTGGATACTGTGATAGCCCGGTTCAGCATGCAACTCGCTAAGAAAGGCTTGCTACCTTTCAGACATGGCGTTCATCTTTCTGGTGGGCAGTGTCCTCAGACACAGCGGGAGAAAGACGAGATGAGTCTTGTACCGTATGCTTCGGCGGTGGGTAGTCTTATGCGATGCTGTGTACCAGGCCAGATATCTGTTATGCCGTTGGCATGGTAGCAAGATATCAGTCTAACCCTGGACAGGAGCACTGGACTGCTGTAAAGCATATCCTCAAGTATTTGAAAAGAACTAGGAATTTCTGCCTACTTTATCAAAGTGAGGATTTGTGCCCTGTGGGTTATACAGACTCGGATTTCCAAGGGGACCAGGATGAGAAGAAATCGACCTCAGGATATGTGTTTACCCTGGGAGGTGGAGCTGTATCTTGGAGGAGCTCAAAGCAGAAATGCATTGCTGACTCCACCATGGAGGCGGAATATGTCGCCGCCTCCGACGCCTCGAAAGAGGGGTTGTGGCTCCGAAATTACCTTTTAGAGTTGGCCGTGATTCCGAGTTTGCCGAGGAGCATCACAATTTATTGTGATAACTCTGGTGCAGTGGCTAACTCAAAGGAACCGCGGTCTCACAGGGCAAGCAAACACATAGAGAGAAACTACCATATCATACGAGAAATTGTATCGAGGGGCGATGTGCTGATTAAGAAGATTGACACTGCTGACAATCTTGCTGATCCGTTTACAAAGAGTTTGCCGCATAAAGTTTACGAAAGATATATTCGTGAGCTGGGTCTGAGGTGGATGCCGACCACTGATAGTGGTTAAAGAGACAGCAGACTAGATAGACGGACTGTATACTCTGTAATAGCTTAGTTATGCTTTGAGTATAAGTGGGAGATTGACGGGTTTTGTATACTGAAAGCATTTATTACAATGAGTATACAACGGTTTATTTCTCCTATCTGTTAACAATCTTACATGTATGAACCATGGTATCCTCTTGTCTCACCGATAGGGACGATCATACGGCATGTTGTAGATCGCAGAAGACAGTATGATCACTTGACCTAGTGAGACATAAACCTGATCACAGCCGAGACAACGTATGAGGATACGTCTGTCCAGATGGCTGTGGCATTTTCGGAATAAGTAGTCTGTCTTGGTTACTTGACATGCTGGTACGCAGAGGTGGCGTATTGATGGACCGCAGTAAGATATATTCGTCTGTCTGACATCAGCAAATAAAGGATCTCGTTATATTGATTGAGTCCAAACCCTATCGAAGGTTCAGAGGTTTGCACGGGTGGACTGTTGCTTTGACTTGCCATGGTGGAGAGCCTAAGTAACGTGCTCGTATATCTGCATCTTGGGTAACAGTAGTTCGTGTAGTACCGCCTGAGACTGGACTTAGGTAACCATATCCGAGTAATAGGATGGGGACATTCCCTGAGGAGCTCAATAACATTCATCGTGCCAAAGTCCTGCAGGCTGATTAAGTTCAAGCACGAGTGATAAGGCTTGAGTGGTACTACTCAGGAATTATAAGATATTAATTAATTATAGTTAGAGCTTGTCAGAGGCTCCGATTAATTAATGGATGTCCGGTAACCTTAAATATGGGGATTCTCAATTAATGCAGCCCGTTCTCATAACGTGGTAATAAAGGGGTAGGTCAGTATTAATTCTGTAGTGAAAAAGAATTAATATTAATTAATTAATTGTGTCCTGGGTTGTGGACATGGGAATTAATTAATTTATAGGCTCACTTTATTATTTGCATTAGGTCCCAGGTCTGTCCCAATTAAATATGTTGAATTGAGCCCAAAATGGCCCATTAGGGTTTCCAACCCTAGGTCTATAAATAGACAGCTCTCTCTCATAAGTTGTAACACAGTTGAAACACAAACCCTAGAGACAGAGAGAGAGGTGGGCGCCAATTTTGGGAAGAAAAAGGAGGAGAATTTCGATTCTGGTCCTGCTCAGAATACAGATCTACGGAGTCCTCACCAGTAGTAGATCTGATCAGCATTGGGACACAGCCCTGAAGATCTAATCTGGAGAACAAATTTCTTTCTTCCTTCTCTCTTTCTTTTTCGATTTTAATCTAGAAATTAGGTCTCTAATTTCTGTTTCCGCAGATTAAATCGGATCGCGTGGTTGAATTGGATTTTGGAATTTAAACGCGAAAGATTGGTTCAGACTCGATGGAGTTACGGTAAACCCTAAAATCCATAATTCTTCGTATTAAATTCATAGGAGCATGCTAGGGTTTTGAGAATTTGAATTATGAGCAAATCCATAGATCGATCCGGTTTAGTTTGGTTTTGGTGATTCGGTTCACGGAAAAACCCTACACTCCCACACCCGCAGCTAGTCCGGTTGTTCCCACGGAGCCTACTGCTCCTGCTATACCTTCTCCTCGTCGTAGTCATCGAGTTACGCAACCACCTGCTTGGCTCACTGACTATGTTACCAATGCTTCACATCTTCCTTCCTCAAATACTCCAGACATCACACCTGATCCCATCACACATGCCCATGCTAACTTAGTTGCTTTTTTGTCTACTTTACAAGAACCATCTTCTTATAATCAAGCTAGAACTAACATTAAGTGGCAGGTTGCTATGCAACAAGAGTTGGGGCACTTGAATGAAACAATACTTGGGAAATCACTACTTTACCACCGGGAAAGAAAGCTGTTGGCTGCAAATGGGTTTATAAGGTAAAGTGCCATGCCGATGGAAGTGTTGAACGGTTCAAAGCGCGCCTTGTCGCGAAAAGTTATACTCAGGTGGAAGGAGAAGATTATACTGAGGTTTTTTCTCGGTTGCAAAGGTGGTCACAGTCCGGTTATTCATTGCTTTGGCCACAGCCCGTGGCTGGTCTTTACATCAGTTGGACGTTAATAACGCCTTCCTACATGGGTCTCTCAATGAAGATATATATATGACTGCTCCTCCTGGTTATTCTAAGGTTAAACCAGGTGAGGTTTGTAAGCTGCGGAATTCCATTTACGGGCTTAAACAATCCTCACGACAATGGAATTTAGAATTTACAACCAAGCTTCAAGTTTTTGGTTTCGAGCAATCTACCCATGACCATTGCTTGTTCCGTTGTTGTCGAAATGGTCACTTTCTTCTCTTGCTTGTCTATGTGGACGATGTTTTGATTACAGGGTCTAGCTTGGTTTTAATGGAGCAGGCCAAGGCATTTCTGGATGAATCTCCATTGAAAATCTTGGTGATGTAAAATATTTCCTTGGAATGGAGTTTGTTAGATCAGACAAGGGCATCTTCATTAGCCAATCTAAGCTTGCTATTGATATCTTGTGAGATGCTGGTTTTTTGGATTGTACTCCGGCTTCCACACCGTTTCCTCCTGGACACCGTTTCTTAGCTCCTGATCAAGACTCTTCCCCTCTCCTTGATACTCCAGAGCGTTATCGGAGATTGGTTGGCCGCCTCCTTTATCTCAACTATACTCGTCCAGACATCACTTACGCCGTGCAGCAGCTCAGTCAATTTGTTCAAGCCCCACGCTCTTCTCATTGGTCGGCTGCTGTGCATGTGCTTCGCTTCCTTGCTCGATGTCCCTCTCGAGGATTATTCTACTCTTCCTCGCATGACTTCCGCCTCACCGCTTACAGTGATGCTGACTGGGGAGCTTGCCGATCCACCCACCGATCCTTAACTGGTTTTTGTGTTTTCTGGGGTGGATGCCTGATTTCTTGGAAGACGAAGAAACAAACCACGGTTTCCTCCTCATCTGCGGAAGCCGAGTACCGTGCTCTTGCGGCCACTGTTAGAGAATTGCAGTGGATTTCCTACATTTTACATGATCTTGCTTGCCCAGCTACTTTGCCGATCTCTTTGTGGTGTGATAGTCAGGCTGCCATTCATATAACCGAGAATCCCGTTTTTCATGAGCGCACTAAACACCTTGATATTGACTGCCATGTTGTCCGAGATTCTTTTAAAAGGGGATTCATTGTTCCGCTACACGTTTCTTCTCAGCAGCAGGTTGCTGATCTTTTTACCAAGGCATTATCCATTGCTTCTTTTTCTGCATTATCCTCCAAGCTGAACTTGTGGCAAGTCCAGCTTGAAGGGGGGGGGGGGTGTATTACGGTTCTCCATAGATAAATACCCACCTTAGATTTCGCCATAGATAAATACCCACCTTAGATTTCGCCATAATTTATTATCTTTCTTTCTTTGTACGTATACCGTAGATGGAGCTTCTAAATTTGTTAGGATAGAAGCTGCTAGTATATATATTCCGTGGGTTGTAGCTGTGAAAAATATATAGAAAAACTGAGCAATATACAAAGTTTTTTCTCTTCCCATATGGCTTATTCTATATTTTGTCAGTTTAAAATAATGTGTTATTCAAGATGTAATAATCTTAAACTTTAATCAAGCTAATTAAGTTTAATTACGGGTTAATTTAAATTTATTAAACAATTTAAATTAACTGACTCGTTACTTAAATTTTAATCCACGTGATTGTATGTATATCCATATTATGTGAAATTTATGCCTATGGATAGAGTTTTGAAAATCCCATGTGACCATGTAGGTGAATTTTATGAAAGATACTTGAGCATGATGATAAATTGGGCTTTCTAATGCTTAATTGGATCGAATTAAGTTCCAACGTACTTGCAACCGATCGAATACTCAATTTCTTGAACTGAGTTAGGAGTTGCTAGATAATAATTTATGAAATTATTAGAATCTATGCGGCTGAGAATTTGAAGCCCATATAATAATTAGTCACGATTGGTATAATGAAGTTCGGGGCGAAAATACCTTATTCTAGAAAATTTCGTACGAAATTGAACCTGCAGGACTGTGCACAACTCATGATTTAAAGCATTTATCCGGATGTTCATTTTTCAAATTTTCAATTACTTCTATAGAAAATAGGTTGGATGAAATATATATGAAAACTTAAAATACTTTTTAAAATGAGATTGTCAATGAAATTGAAGAGCCCAGCATACAACAGTTTTATTAAGTTATGAAAGCAAGCTTATATATTAAGGTCAGCCTCCGACACAAAGAGGCCGTGGAAGCCATCGGGAATCCGCTGCGGCAGCTTGACGGCGGCGATAATGTCTAGAGTTGGAGACTTTGCATCCATCACCAAAAGCTTGGATTCTTGTATATTCTCATCATGCACGTATGTTAGTAAGTAACCATCATCCTCCTCCGCCGTTGGATTGTCGGGTTCCCTCGCCACAAAGAAGGGTTCGCCGCCGCAGCACCCTGGGCCGTAGACGCGGCTAGCCACCGTGCAGCCGCTCCCATCCTCATCGGGCAATGATAGGTCTAGTTTCACCACGCCCTCCCACGATGTCTCACCTAATATTGCTGCATATACATATCTACACGTACATGCATAATTCTTGTGAACCTTCACTGAATAAAACCCTCGAAAATTGAATTTTAGTGAGCAGTTGATTTTGGATTACCTAGTTTTCTTTGCAGCATAAGCCGGATTGATTACTCCCAAATCAAGAGATTTGGTGGAGAGCCGCCGCCGCTTCACCGTCTTTGTCTTGACATCGATGGTGATCTTCTCCAACGACAGTTGCGCCAAATGGAAGTTCTCCAAGAATTTAGTAACCGATATGCCATTTGACGCCACTACTGTAATGGCGGCGCCACCCTCCTCTTCCCACGCATTAACACAATGCATCATATTTAACCCCGGCGTGTCCACCCACCACATTTCTCTCTCATCCTCTGCGTACCTCGGGATTATTCCCAGTCGTGGCACCTTCGCAATATCAATTCCCACCGGCGATTTTCCGCCGGCGAACCACCACGGGTTCACCACCACCTGCGTGTCGGGGAAAACGGCGTAGTTTTGCGAGACGGCGAAATCATGAATGCAGGAGCATGCATCGATGGAGTTTATAGGCACGCACTTCTGCTTTCTACCGTCGGAGTCGACCCGGAAGAACTTCAGGAACGGACGGAAAACGTCGTATTCGTACGCGAAAGCTTCTCCGGTGGCTCGATCGATTTTCGGGTGCGCCGTCATCCGCACGAACGGCTCCGCAGTTCGGAAATCATGGCGGCCCAACGTCGCTATATCACCCTCCGCCGTGACTTTGACGGCATAGGGAAGGTCGGTTTCGCAGAAGGCCAAGAGGCGGCCGCCGTGAAGATACACAGTCGCGTTGGCTCCGCCGAAACCGTGCGCCACCGGATCGAAATGGCCGGCGAGAACTCGCGCGGAAGCCAGCAGCAATCGCGCAATGGAAGATGCCATGCCGCCGTTGAAGGAGCTGAGAGTCCTAGGAACGAAAGAACGGCCGACGTGTCGCTCCGCTGCGTGTCTGTGCGTCTTGACATAGCGGCAGCAGAAGGTGGCTCTGCCTTGAGAGATTCTGACCATGTGAAGCATCCCATCGCCCTCGAAGTAATGGTAAGGGCCTTTCGGGATGAACTGAGGATTTGGGCCGTTGCGGATGTAGGCGCCGTCGAGGCAGGGCGGGAGGGCGCCCTCCACTACAGTGCAGACGGTGGGGGGAAGCTCGTCGACGGGGGCGGAGTGGCCGGAGAGGACGTGGTTGGGGTCGTTGCTGGGGTGGAGGGGGGAGTCGAGGTAGTTAATGATGAAGTCATCTAGTTTGTTGAAGATGTTTGGGAGAAGTGGTTGGTTGATGAATTTTTTTGATGAGTGTTTGATGACTTCAGATCTGATATTGATCGATGATCTGGAAATGATGGCGGAGGATTGAGGACGATGGATTCTCCGATGAGATGATGAGAGACGATGCAGCAAATGAGGAGTGATGAATGAGGAACACAGAATATTGGCGCTTGATTCCATCTCTAATTAATCTCTTGCTGCTGCTACTTACTTACATGCATCTATACCTATTATTTATGCTTCATCACAATGGCTTACAGCCTAACACAATGATTAGGCTCTTTTGGATTCATATAAATTTTTCGAATCAAATGTTTTGATCCATCGGCCAACCTAGCTAAGAATCTCTATTTAATTTATGAATACACCAACAACCGAGATTTAATAACATATTCCAGACGAATCTAATATACGCCCCAAGAAGTTGAAGAATTAACGACACAGAATTGGCGAAAACACTATAATTCTTAATATAGGACATAATAGTAGTAATTCTTAAAGTTGAGCCGCTAAACTAAAACACAACTAATTTTTAAAGTTAAAGAATTAAATTCAACGAAATAGTTAGGACTGTAAATTAAATGAACCAAACTGCTCGTGTGCTATTCGAATCTTGATTCAATAAAAGTTCATTTTAGCTTATTTACTAAACGAACCAGACTTGAGCTTCATAGTATTCGACTCGTGGATGGTGAGCAAACTCGGTAGCTAAAATTAGTAAGATATATAAAAATAATTAATTTTATAGAAGTAATATTTTCATGTATTAAGAATAATAAGAATGATAATTTTTTTATACGAAAAAATTGATTTTGAGTATGAATATTGTTGGAGGTCCGGACTCGATCTGACCCGATTAAAGTACCGAATTAGGTTCAAACCACAAGCCGGACCCGTTATCGACCCAATCATAAGAGAAACATCTAGCTCGAGCTGAATAAGATCAAGCACGAAGCAGTTCGAACGACGAAAGCGGTTCACATAGTATCGAAAAAAGTCCGGTCAGTCCCTCCCGCAGCTCTATCTGGTTCGATTCCAGCGAAGAAGGAAGCTCGACGAAAGAACCACGCACCTCGCACCCCTAAGCATCTCAACAGGTGAGACAACGGCCGCCACGCGAAGGATTCGCAACCGCCAGGCCCCACTTCCAGCCAACCACCATGATAATCGCGGATCCGACTCTAGGTGGTTGAAGACGGCGCGGAAACCCTAGGGCGGCACGGTATCCTATAAATACATCACCAAACCAAGGAAAAGAAGAAAAACGAGGACTGTTAAGAACACTAGTACCGAGCTTTTCCATACAACACTTTAAACACCCTTTTTCCAACATTCATAGCAACTTTGTCAATAGCTTAGCCGCTAGCATTTCTTATACGCCTGAATAAACTATCCTTGTTCACCATATTCCTGTATTAGTTTTCATATTATATTCCAGTTCTCGGGGCTCCGATACGTATTCAAATCGAACCTCAACAATTTGGCGCCCACCGTGGGGCCTCGAGAACAATTTTCACTTTCTTTTTGCAGGAATGGCGGACGATCCAGGCAACACTCGTGTGGAAGAAGTTGATGATCAAAGGACTGCTCCGACCGGAGGACGAGGGGCTCCGGCAGAAGCAGGCCGAGGGGCCCCAACGGCACCAGGCGAGGGCGAACCGCCGCAGCAGGTGGCATGGTTCCGCGCACATCCAATCCAGCCGGGACAGTGAACGACTTGATGAAGGAGTTCAATGCCACTCCACTCGGAGATCTGGCATCCCTGCCGCCACCACCTCATATACTTCAAAATCCCGACATCTCGAGGTTGGTGACGCAGGTGCAGAGAGCACAAGGCGCGTTGGAAGAGATGGCGAGGAGATACGAGCTCCTCGAGAGAGAGAATCGGAGACTGCAATTGCAGAGCAACAGACACCCAATAGTTGAAGAGCCTCGAAGCACTGAAAAGAACATTGGTAACCCCGCGAGGAATCTGGAGCCAGATTTTGACCGTACAGAAGGGGTGGCCACCGAGAGAACCCCAGAAGCCCCTCTGACGCTCAGGAATCAAACGGGACAGCTGAGCCGATCGGAGCTGCAGGCCATTCAGCAGATCGAACGAAGATTTGAACAGAGATTTGGCCATCTCGAATCACTGCTATCCAGGATCCCAGGACTCCCCGCACCGGAGAAGACTATCCCGAGAGAGAGTTATGCGGAGTCTCCGTTCTCACCGGATATCGCCGGGGCAGAACTCCCGGCCAGGTTCGCCCCACCTACTTTCATCCTCTATGACGGAACCTCTGACCCCGAGAATCATATAGCCATTTATCGACAGAAAATGTTGGCATTGGCGATTCCGGGAGCCCTGATGGAGGCGTGTATGTGCAAGAGCTTCGGGTCGAGCTTGATAGGACCTGCCCTACAATGGTTCATAAATCTGCCCAGAAGCTCGATATCCACTTTTGCCGAACTGCACCAGTTGTTCCTACGGCAATATTCGAGCAGTAGGCGCCTCGATAAGCACCCAGACGATCTTTATGCCGTGATCCAGAAGCCGGGAGAACCTCTAAGGGCGTACCTCTTGAGATTTAATAAGGAGCTGGTCGCAGTGCCTAACTGCCCAAACAGTATTGTCGTGCGAGCCTTCACAAAAGGTCTCGATGTGGATTCTGACCTCTATCGAGAGCTCTCCATCTACCCCTGCCAAACGATGGACGACGCTCTGAACCGCGCGTGGGCTCTCATCAAGTGGGAAGAAGATGAGCCCTATCGGCGAGCACGCCGCAACAACGGGAGACCAAACACACGGGAGGAAGGCCACCGGGAGCAAAGAGACAGACACCCTCCGAGGTCGCATCCATACAGCAAGCCACTTCAGGTTAACCACCTGGGGCCATACATCCCGGATTACACACTCTCCATTGCACCAGCTGACCTGGTCCAGAATGTGCTCCGAAGGATGCCGGAGAAGGTGAAGTGGCCCCTGAAGATGAAAGCTGATCCGGCCGCACGCGACATTAAGAAGTTTTGCGAGTTTCATAATGATCACGGCCACACTACCGCAGACTGTCGCGCCCTGCGTCTCAAAGTAATAGAGCTCCTCAAAAATGGATACTTGGCTGAATACTTGTCAGGCCGAGGAAAAAAGACGTGGACTCGGGAAAAACACACGGAAGAATCAGGACCCAAAAAGGCAGGGGCACCGAAATCGCCGGTCCCGGTTCGAACCATCAATTGTATAACCGGGGGATCAGAGATCAGCGGAATCACTAAGTCCGCAGCAAAGCGAGCCAGGAGGTTGACCAGAGAAGAAGCTATAGCACCGCGGAGAAATCCGGGCCACCACCCAATTGAATTTACGAGCGAGGAGATTCTAGGGCTAAGCCACCCTTATGACGATGCCCTGGTTATATCATTACTTATATCGAACTGCCTCGTGAAAAGGATCTTCGTCGACAATGGGAGTTCGGCGAACATCCTATTCTTGCACGCACTCAAGGAAATGAAGATACCGGTAGAGAAGATCGTTCAATCCCAGACCCCATTGATTGGTTTCAACGGCGGCATCCAGATGATGGTTGGGACGATAGTTCTCCCAACATACTGCGGGGGAACGCATTACGACGTACCATTCATGGTCGTCGACGCTCCTAGCGCTTATAACGCTCTGCTAGGGCGACCCTGGTTGAACCAAGTAAAGGCTGTCCCCTCAACGTTTCATCAAGTGGTCAAGTTTCCAACGGCAGGAGGGGTTTGTACAATACGGGGTGAGCAAAATGCCGCCAAGGAATGTTATTACGCGAGCTTTAAGATGGTATGCGCTCAGCAACACTTCGCCAGAAGCGAGCCACTACCACCCGCGGGGGAGTCAGAGAAAACAGAGGAGGTCGAACTTGATCCAACTAACCCTGCAAAAAAGACGAACATCGGAGCCGGGTTGGAACCTAAGGTTCAGACTCAATTGATCGAATTTCTCAGTAATGAGAAGGAAGTGTTTGCATGGTCACACAGAGACATGGTAGGCATCGACCCAGAGGTAATGACGCATAAATTATAGGTCGATCCAAATCATAAACCTGTACAACAAAGAAGAAGGAAATTCCCTGCTGAAAAAAACGAGGCAATCAATGAAGAGATACAGAAGTTGTTGGACATCGGATCCGTTCGGGAGGTGAAATACCCGACGTGGCTCGCCAACGTCGTGGTAGTCAAGAAGAAGAATGGGAAGAACCGAGTGTGTGTGGACTACATGGACCTGAACAAAGCATGTCCGAAAGACCCGTACCCGTTACCCCACATCGATTGTATCGTCGATGCGACTTCAGGACACGAGCTACTAAGCTTTATGGATGCGTTCTCAGGGTACAACCAAATCCTCATGCATCCCAAAGATCAAGAGAAGACAGCCTTTATGACGAGCAAAGGGATATACTGTTACAAGGTCATGCCCTTCGGACTTAAAAACGCAGGCTCAACGTATCAGAGGCTCGTGAATAAGATGTTCGAGCCACTTATCGGAAAGACGATAGAAGTATACATTGATGATATGCTTGTGAAATCAAAGTTCGCGAACGACCATGTTGGTCACCTACGCCAAGCATTCGAGATTCTCGGCAGGTACATGATAAAGTTAAACCCCGCAAAGTGTACATTCGGGTAGCATCAGGAAAATTTTTGGGGCACGTAGTCACCATGCAAGGAATAGAGATGGATCCCACTCAAATTCAGGCTGTCAGAGGAATCGCACACCCGAAAAGTCCGAAGGAGGTCCAGAAACTCACGGGTCGGCTGGCGGCATTTAGTCGCTTCATTTCCAGATATTCGGACCGCACGCACGAATTCTTCCAAATCTTGAAGAAAAGAAAGAAGTTTGAATGGACGGACGAGTGCGCAAGGGCGCTCGAGCAACTAAAAGATTATCTTGCTAGCCCATTACTCTTGTCCAAACCAGAAAAAGCGGAGACGTTACTGCTTTACTTGTCCGTATCGGAGCACGCACTTGGAGCGGTCCTCGTTAAAGAGATATCTGGGAAGCAGCGGCCAGTACATTATGCAAGCAAACCACTGCTCGATGCTGAGACGAGGTATACGACACTCGAAAAATTGGCACTGGCGTTGGTAACGACATCACGCAAATTGAGGCCTTATTTTGAGTCTCATCCCATTAAAGTAGTCACATCCTATCCATTACGGACCGTGTTCTCGAAGCCGAGCCTATCTGGGCGGCTACTAAAATGGGCAGTTGAGATCGGAGGCTACGGCCTCGAGTTCGAGCCACGAACTACAATCAAATCACAAGTGCTGGCCGACTTCATCGCCGAATTCACCACCAATCTCCAGGCTGATGCAGAAAGAGAGATAGCGAGCTTGGAGATCAAAGAGACAGCCGCAGAGCCTTGGATCCTACAAGTAGACGGATCAAGTAACATTCATGGAAACGGAGCAGGCATAAGACTCCGAAGTCCGATGGGAGAAATATTCGAAAGGGCTATCCGCCTAAACTTTGAGGCCACGAACAACGAAGCAGAGTACGAGGCATTGGTTCGAGGAATGCAACTCGCCAAAGAGTTGGGAGCCCACCGCCTACAAGTGCAGGGAGATTCACAGCTTGTGGTCATGCAAATGGAGGACCATTTCCAGGTTAGAGAACCCAGGCTACAGAAATACTGTGACCTGGCACGGAAGGCGAGAGAGGAATTTGAGGTCTGCGAGTTAAAGCACATCACCCGAGAGGAAAACGCCAAAGCAGATGCGTTAGCAAATCTTGCTTCCACCAAACAGTTGAAGCAGAATAGGCCTATTGTAATAACATGGGCCGAAGAGCCAGCCACCCCAAAGGCTGAAATCATGGACTTAACGATTGTTGAATCGTGGATCGAGCCGATACAAAAATACATCGAATCCGGAACCCTACCCGAGGATCAAACCGAGGCTGTGCGACTGACCAGGTCGGCGGCAAAATACACAATCCACAATGAAAGCTTGCACCGAAGGTCGGTCGAAGGACCACTTCTAAAGTGCCTCGAACCAGCTGCGGGGCAGGCAATCCTTATAGAGATACATGAAAGGGATTGTGGAAGTCATCAAGGGGCCAGGCCACTGGCGCACAAAGTAATCTCAGCAGGCTTCTATTGGCCGACATTACGAAAAGACGCTAGGAACTACGTACGAAGTTGTGAGGCATGCCAGAGGTTCGAAGTTACGAATCAAAGCCATGCAGAGCCACTCCATGCTACGATCGCAGCGTGGCCCTTCATGGCTTGGGGGATGGATATAGTCGGAAAGCTGTCCAAAGGAATCGGACAGAAAGAATATATCTTAGTGGCCACCGACTATTTCACCAAGTGGGTCGAAGCAGAGGCCTTCGCAAATGTGAGAGAGCAAGAAGTAATCAAGTTCTTGTGGATCCACATCCTTTGCAGATTCGGAATACCCAAGGAGATCAGAACAGATAACGGCACACAATTCACAGGCCAGAAAGTACAAGAATTTTGCAACCGATACAACATCAAACTTGTATTTTCCACACCAAGATACCCGGAAGCTAATGGATAGGCCGAGTCAACAAATAAGACTATCATGGCAACAATGAAGAAAAGACTCGAAGCCCACAAATCAAAATGGGTGGAGGAACTACCAGGATTTCTATGGGCCTATCGAACCACTCCAAGGACATCAACATGAAGCTCCCCGTTCGCTTTAGCTTACGGGGAGGAAGCCGTCATTCCAGCAGAAGTTCGGGGCGGCAGTCTACGTGTGGAAACTTGCCAAGAGGAAGAGAACTACGAGAAGATGCTCAGAAACCTGGAGCTAATCGATGAAAAGAGAGACCGAGCGCTACTTAGCATGGCTCAAAGAAGAAAGCAGGTCGAAAGATTCTTCAACAAGAGGGTCTGCATGCGAACTTTCAAGGACGGAGATTGGGTTCTAAGAAGAGTCTTTCAGAAAACCAAAAATAAAAGTCAAGGGAAGTTTGCACCCACGTGGGAAGGTCCCTACAAAGTCACCAGAGTTGTAGGTTGAGGAGCCTACCACCTAGAAGACCACGACGGAAGGGAGATCGGAAATAGCTGGAACATCAAGCACCTCAAGAAGTTTTACTTCTAAGGGGAAGGAGGTCGACGGACTTGATCTCCCAGATACGCTGTTCTAAAACCCTACTCTATTTTTTAATTCCCATTCACTCTTAATTAATTATACTGACTTGAGCGTCGGAGGGGCGATGCTTCGGCATCGCCCAACCCCTCACAAATCCTTCTTGCAGAAATATAAAGTAACTTCCGATGTAAGGAAAACACGAACTCAATCCAGATAAACATACCCTATCATATCTCATTTCAAGTTATTCTTTTTGGATCGATTACTAACTTAAGCATCGGAGGGAGAACAAGCGTGCGAATATGAAATTTCAAAGGCAGAATCAAAGCGTCTATCTACTTTGAAATTGGAGTACAAGAAAAACAATTTGTTCGCAGAAAAATAAGTTGTCCAGACAAAAAGGTAAAAGTTCAGAAATTTTAGAGACATTCAAGCGGCAGCAGAGTCATCTGGAATCGGACCGGGTCCCTGGTTCGAGGTTTGGTCAAGCGTCATTTTGGACTGCTCCTTCGGACCATCGCCTCCTTGGGAAGAGTCCTCGAGCAGCTTTTGATCTTGCTCGGTGTGCTGCTCGGATTCCTTCTCCTGCTCCCGCTCCTGCTCCTCCTCCGGCTCTGGCTCATCCAGCACGCTGAGGTCGAGGTCCGAGAACTTTCGGGAAATCCTTTCCCGGACCTCACTCTCGACCTGCTCGGAGAGAGTCTACAAGAAGGTTAGACAAGTCAAGAAGTCCGAACAGACGTAAAACTCGGTAGAGGGCGTACCTCGTATGTATCAGCAAAGAGGGGGGAGGTAATAAGGGTCTCGAAGTCCAGTCCCTCGCCCGTCTGCATGAGGGCAATCCGCTCCTCATACTTCGCCACCTCGACCGTGTAACTCTCACGTTGAATCTTTAGCCGAGAGTCGAGAGAGAGGAGCTGATCGTTCCTCACCTTCAAATCCACGGCCAGCTTCTCCGCATCCGCTCTGGCCCCCGAGGCCGCCCGACGTAGATCTTCAAGCTCGGCGTGAGTAGCCTCCGCCTCCTTCTTCGCCGCCTCAGCCCGTCCTTCCGCCGCGGCCACCTGATCTTCCGCCTGATTAAGCTTTTCATTCAGGGAGTCCACGTAGTTCCTCAAAGAGTCCCGCTCTTTGCGAAGATCTCCCCGACGCATTTGTCTCCGAACACGTCGAGCTCGCGGCGGATGGCATCGAGCTCCATCTGGGCCTGCGAACCACAACGGAAGTTAGAACCATACCATGAAGAACGTGACGACCTGGGTTATAATTCGCACCTGAAGTTGGAGGAGCTGATATCGCGCTAAGCGCGCCTGAGCAGTCCCCGCCTGATCCACGGCAGAGGGATTGGTCAGCATCTGACGCGCTCGGACCAAGAACGCGTCCACCACAGGGTCCGGTGGGGTAGTAGAAGGGATGACAGATCTGCCTAAGTCCTCGCACCTAGACCCGTGATCCTCGGAGCGATGGCGACCACGGCGGTCGGACTCCTCCGACCTCCTCTCCTTCCGCTTGTCCCGATCATCGGTCTTTCTAGGGACCTCCATGCAGGATTGGGGCTGGGATGTCTCGACCAGCGCCACCTCTTGGGACTGAAAGGGTGGCGGAGGAGGCGGAGGAGGTGTGCTCCTTCTCTCGAGCTCCGGACATTTTAGGGGGTTAGGAGGCCGACGACGTGATTCCTTCTCTTCCCTCGCCCTTTTCTTCTCCCTGAGAGCCGCCGCTACCCTGCCTGGGGGAACGTGGGGACAACGGCGTGTCATTTCAGCTGGCAAGGCGTACAACTCCCCTTTACCAGAAAGGTAGGTGGTTGAAGTAACGAATCGACCGTTCTGCACAACAGGCCACTCCCGGTCACCCACAGTGATATCGTAGGCCCGGTCGACTCTAGCCTGCTCCTCCGGGGAAAGCTCCGGGCGAGGATGGTGTGCAAGAAAACAAAACAAAGAGTCAGACAAGGCGGATTTAAATTGATAAACCAGTTCGCAAGGAACCAGAAACCCCACGGATAGGGACTCCGCCGTGCCGGATGAACTCAGGATGTTCCTCATTCATCCTAAGGTAGAAGAAGCTCGTCCACCAGCCCGGGGACTTTGACGGGGGCTTCTTAATCAACGTCGAGTACCCAATGAACCACCGTGTGAAGTAATAATAGTGCTTATCAGCGCACTGGTTGAAACGGTACATGTAGTGCCACTCTCTGACCGTGGGGCACCCCAACCCCAAGTCCATCCACATCAGAAAAACACCGACCAGATGACACCAGCAGTTCGGCGCGAGCTGGAAGGGAGAGAGATTGTAGGAAGCAAGGACCTCGGAAAAGAAGGGATGCACAGGCAATCCTACCCCATTCTCCATCACCGCCGTGTAGAAAGCCACGTGGCCCGGGGGAGGATCGAAGCAACAATTCGATTGACACCGTATGCAGAACCACACGTCTTTGACTGGGACGGTGTCGGCAAGGGCCCATAACGCCTCCCTAGTAACCGTGGACACCGCACCCAGCACCCGGTGCGTGCGCCAATCCTCCAGGAGAACATAGTCTCCCGCCAACTCAGGTTTCGCCATCTCTCTCTCTTCGTCTTCGGCCCCGGCAGCCCGGCCAGACCCGCCGGCCTCTCCGCCGGCAACCACCCGCTCTAACCGTCCGAATGTCTCAGCCAGAACCCTATTATCCTCAGAATCAGAATCCAGACTTGGCGCAACATGGCTCGTGCTCGGACCAGCCCTCTCCAGTCCCTGGAACAATAAACTCCAGTCAGGGCCGGTAAAATCTTGGGCGTTCGGAGCCTTAGGCGGCGAAGGCGTAAAAGGGGGCATCGAGCCCTCACGGTTTTTGGAATCAAAACTCATCAGAAAAATCAAAACTCGAATAAAATCAACCTAAACAGAAAAGAAAAATGGGAGGTGCGAGCCCCGGTCAGCCCAACTCCCCACCAAGAACCAGTCGCCATGGCAAAATGTAATCCGCAGGAAAACCAACAAGAAGAAGAAAAAACACACATTAAAGGAGCATTTTGGGTCTTACCTACGGAATGAAAGGAAGAAGACCCGCCGAATCGCGACTGCAACAGTATGTGATTGCCGGAAAGTGAAGACAGGAACTCGCCGGAAATCGCACAGAGAAAGTGGGAAAGTATTCGCGTAAGGGAAAGTGACAGACACGAATCCCAAACGACAGTTATAACTTAGAGCGACCCCTCAACTTCTCCCAAACCGCCCCCAGTTTTTCCGAAAATTACGCAACTGCCACTGACTTTTGCCGCTCAAATTTCAAACCCGTCAAGGGCAGGTCGCCGAAAGTAGTTCGACACGAGCAAATTCGCTCGAAGCAGTTCGAACGATATATTGCGGCAAGAAAATCGCCGGTCCTGGGGACACACACCCCGACGGACATCATATAAAGACCCCACAACCATGAGTCTAACTCACCAGGGGCTCACTAGGTAGCCATAAAAGTAATGAGGCAGAACCCGAACTGCCCTAAATAAGCACCACGGATTCGGGCCCGCGGCGATGGCACTCGTAGTAGTTTTCCGGGGCTACACGAGTCAGGACTCCCACAGAGGAATTGGTCCTAAGAGCCGAAAGGTGCTTGAGAAGCACCCAAATAATACCGGACCACTCCCGGAGTAGTCCGAAGGGCCACAACCTGGGAAATACTTTCGTATATTGGACCATTAATTTTTGACTTAACCGACCGCTACGAAGCATCCCGTCTAAGTCAAAAGGTGCTATTGTTGGAGGTCCGGACTCGATCCGACCCGATTAAAGTACTGAATTGGGTTCAAACCACAAGCCGGACCCGTTATCGACCCAATCATAAGAGAAACATCCGGCTCGAACTGAATAAGATCGAGCACGAAGCAGTTAGAACGACGAAAGCGGTTCGCATAGTACCGAAAAAAGTCTGGTCAGTCCCTCCCGCAGCTCTATCTGGTTCGATTCCAGCGAATAAGGAAGCTCGACGAAAGAACCACGCACCTCGCACCCCTAAGCATCTCAACAGGTGGGACAACGGCCGCCACGCGAAGGATTCGCAACCGCCAGGCCCCACTTCCAGCCAACCACCCCGATAATCGCGGATCCGACTCTAGGTGGTTGAGGACGGCGCGGAAACCCTAGGGTGGCAAGGTATCCTATAAATACATCACCAAACCAAGGAAAAGAAGAAAAAGGAGGACTGTTAAGAACACTAGTACCGAGCTTTTCCATACAACACTTTAAACACCCTTTTTCCAACTTTCATAGCAACTTTGTCAATAGTTTAGCCGCTAGCATTTCTTATACGCCTGAATAAACTATCCTTGTTCACCATATAACTATCCTTGTTCACCATATTCCTGTATTAGTTTTCATATTATATTCCAGTTCTCGGGGCTCCGATACGTATTCAAATCGAACCTCAACAAATATTATATTAATTTTGGAGTAAATAAATTATCCTTTCAAAATAATTAAGAATAATTTAAAAATATTATAAATTTATAAATTTAATTAGGCTTGACTGAGACTTAATAAAGTACATTAATTTCAAAATATTCAATAAAATACATCGAAATTTAACACAATGTAAAACGAATCAAACTTGAATATAATACTATTCAATTAAATTTTATTCGATTACACCCCCACAAATAATAAGAAGGGACAAATTTATTCCTATCACCCTCATTTTTTTTTAATAATGAACTGTATAATGATGATTTATTTTATCAGATGGAATTAATAAGTGTATGTATTTTCCTTGCTGTGGCTGGCTGTAAAATAAAATACAAATCCACACCACTCACAATTAAATTCACGTGGTCTGATAACGAACAAAATCCGGTTGGTGATCAGTTTTGCATTTGAAAATTTCGAATATATCCAAGCATTCGAATATATAAATATACATTAATATATTTATTAGTTTAATAGGGGTGTAATCGAACCGAGTCGAGTCGAGTAGTGTCGTGCTCAAGTTTGACTCATTTAGTTTCGAGTCGAGCTTCGAGCTTTTTCATTGAATACTTTGATGTTCACGAACTTTATCGAGCTTTAATCGAGCCTAAACAAACTTTCTAAATTTAGAATATATTTTAAATGTTCATTATTATTTTGAAGAAAGAAGTTATTTATTCCAAAATTAATATCATATTCATATTCAAATTCTTAAATTTTTTGTTATTAGAAAGATTTATCATTATTGTTACTCTTAACAATGAAAATAATATTTTTATAAAAGTAACTATTTTATATTTCTTACTAAATTTAGCTAACGAGCCTGCTCACGAATTCACGAGTCGAATACGATGATGCTCAAGTTTGGTTTGTTTAATAAACGAGCTTTACTAAACGAACTCGAACGTGCTTTTATCGAATCGAGATCCGAGTAGCTCACGAACAGTTTGGTTCATTTACACCCATAAGTTTAAACACATTAATTATATGTTTTCTACCTCTTTTTTTAAGCTTTTAAATGCCTACACTTAGGGTGTGCACAGTCCGATTTGGCCGGTTTAAGGGGCAAAGTACAGATCAAACAAATAGGTACGGTTTGAAATTTTCACAAACCAAACCAGCCAAATAATTATTTCAGATGAAACCGGCCAAACCATATTAAAACGGTTTGGTTCGGCTAGTTTAAACGGTTTGAAGATTATTGAACTAATAATATTAAAAAAAATGAAACTTGTATATCAATTTTTATTATTAGAAATTAATGAAAGAATGATACACAAAATAAAACTAATATAAATATGTCTCGCTTGTCATTAATTATAAATATGAGATAATTAATAAATAAATAATATTATGGTTGCAAGAAACAATTAAATATAAGTTGATTTATAGGGTTACAATTCAAAAGAATATAAGCATCGAATATATATATCAATATAATTGATATTTTAGCTTTCTATCAAATAATATTTTATTATCATTGTTATATTTAAAATTATGTTATTTATAAGGCCGGTCCGGCCGAAACGACTAGTTTCATCCTTCAAACCGTCGGCCAAACCAAATCATCCGGTTTGAGATTTTTCAAACCAACCCAGCCAATCATTTTTCTCCAACTAGCCAAACCAGCCAAATTAATTTGGTTTGGCCGGTTCGGCTAGTTTCGGCCAAACCGTGCACACCCCTACCTACACTCTCCAGCAACACTATATTCTTAATTAAAATTCTCCCACGAGTACAAGTCAAATCGTGTTGTAAGCTACTCCAAATCAATTCGTAAGAAACTTAATTAAAATTGGCTCGATATTCATTTAGGCTCAAGCTACTTAGTAGTCATCGAGCTCGAGCTTCAATATGCTCAATTCAATTGGTTGGTAATTCTAGTCGAACTGGAACTTAAATCAAGCCCGATTTGAGTTTAGGCTCGAGTTATGATCGCAAGCCTTATCGAAATTAATATAATTTAAAAATTAATTACTAAATGTATAGTTTAATTTTGATTGAAATAAAAGATTATTAAAAATTCAAACTCGATCAAATCGAGTCGAGCTTAACACCGAGTCAAACTCGAAATTACTATTTGTTAGAAACTGGGAAACTGGTTTACCCTTATTTGATGTTTTGGTGTGTCAAAACTAACTTTAAGTTTCTAATATGTTTTTACATTTAATTCTTGTATAGGATATATTGAGTTGTAATAGAAACTAGAAAGTGGAAGCTAATGATCGAGAAGACAAGAATCAAGTTTCAGAACTTGAAACTTGAAATGAGTTCGAGATATTAAAGTCATGTTTTGGAACTTGAAACTTGAAATGTCCAAAAAGTCAGTTTCTCGAAACTGACTTTTCACTGAAGGAAATCAGAAACTTAAAACTTGAAATCAGGAGTGTTGGTCCCGAAATCAGAGATGTAATATGCAGCAGAAGTAAGTTTAATATGCATTTGTTATCTGAAACTGACTGAAACTCAGTTTCTGTTTATCGAAAAGTAATTTTAGCTCAAGGTAAGGTTATTAAGTAAGTTTCACAAGTATACGCTTCAATACTTAGCCAAGTATTGAAGGTTTCAAAATAAATTTGTAAACTTAAGAATGCAAAAACTTGAGAAAGCCAATAAATAACACAAGATATTTTATAGTTGTTCGGACTTAATATCCTACGTACACTCTTTCGAACTTGATCAAAAATTCACTAAATATCAGGTTACAAGCCTCCTTACGATCTATGGTCAGCCCATTGAAAACCTCTGTCCTTCGGTCTGCTGACGCCACTCGCCTAGGAACTCCTAGCAAGCTGGCACTTCTTCAGGTCGAAGTGAGGACTGCTAAGCTCGTATTTTGCCTCACTTATCACATTATTTTCTTTATTATTTCATGAATTTGCATTAGTTTTAGGTTAATAATCGAGCACGAGCTGTTTATAGAGGATATTACACTTGCTATGCTAAGTTTTGTAGTGTTTTGGGTCCAAAAGAGATGAAATGGTGAGAGAATGAACAAAAGATGAAAAATCCGCCCAAATTACCTCTGTATCGGTTGACATCCAGTGTGTTGACCGACACAGAGGGCAAGAAGAGGCCGAAAGGACGGAGGAAGGATCAGGTGACACCAGAGTGAAGATTGACACTTGCATCGATCCACATATCGTGTGTCGACCGACACAAGTGTTGAATGTCGATCGTGAAGGAAGGATGAAGAGGCATGTCGACTTGGCGGCCGTGTCGATCGACACGCGCCCTGTCGATCGACACCGAAGACATAGTTGGAATTTTTCGCCCAATTTAGAGATTTACCTTTCCAGACCCATTATCTTTTGAAGATTCAATTTCCCCCTCTATTAATAGGACATGTAGTTTGAAAATTAGGGCAATCTTTTAATCTTTATCTTTATTTTCATCATTTATTTTCAGCATTAAAATACTTTAATTTTCCCAGTTCTCTTTATTTTTATTGTTTTGGAATTTGAAGATTGCGAAGACTTTAAGATTCTTATTCATTTATGATTCAAGTAAGTTCAATGGATTCTTATATGCTTATTGTAAGGTGTGTTTTTAATATGCTAGGCTAGAAACTCTAACAGGTTCTAGGGTTTTCTCCATCATTTTTAGCATGCTGTAATTCAATTAAATCCAACCCGAATTTATTGGTTCAAATTATATGGTTTTTATTTTAAAAACTATTTTCAATTGAAAAATCGAGAGATAAAAATTGAATTAGGTTTATAGTTGTTAATTTGAGACCGAGAGGAGATAATTAACAATAGAAAAATAGAATTTGATATAATTATTTTCTGTCTCAAAAGGAAGATTCGATTGTAGTGTTTTAGTCTGTATTTTTATTGAGATTGGCTAGTGTTGTGTTATTGAGACCGAGAGGAGATAGTCACTCATTAGTTATCTAGGTTTTAATTGCCCAACCAATGAATTAATTCCACTTTAATAGATTTTTCACCATAATAATAATTTGCGGTTTGGATTGATTGCTTATGCATTTTAATTGGATATAGTCACACATTCTAGGTTAATTGCCCATCCAAGGAATTAATTTCACTTTAATAGATTTTCCACCAATAATAATAATTTGGGGTTTGGATTGATTGTTTATGCATGTTAATTGGATTGGTTGAATTCCCTAGGATATGTGCTTTTATTTGTTTCATTTAATTCAAAAGTATTTTCTAAAATTGAAAACAAAACCCCAATCTTGATTTTGATTCGCTCAAACAAAGAATTGATAAACTGCATCCAGTACATGAAATATTCTCGTTGCACTGTCCCTGTGGGTTCGACAAACTTCGGGTTTTATAAATTTATTTGTCTACTATACTATAATTAATCTATAATTTATACAGTGATCAAATTGGCGTCATTGCCGGGGATAGTCAGATTATATTTTGTTGTTGGATTGTTTTGATATTTTCTGGATTGAGTTTTTAATTTTTAGTTTGTGTGCGTGTGTGTGATTATTGCGTCTGTATCGACCGACATACTGTGTGTCGGTCAGCACAGAGGCATAACTCATGTTGATCGACAGTCCTTCTGTCGATCAACAGTAACTAATTCTGTGCAGTTTTTGTCTTTCTTTTCAGGTGCATGAACACAAGAGCAAATGGCAAGAATCTTGAAGCCTTCGATTCAGAAATAGAAGTCACCTGTAGGAGAAACAAAAGCAAGATAAAGAATAAAGAAAGACAGGTTGAGATGGAGAATAAACCACCAGAAGATCCTCTCCAAAATATGACTCACGAGGAGCAAAGACAGTTCGTTGAAGAACTCCGATAGTTGAGGGCACAACTCCAAGCCGCACAGGCAACCCAAGCAAAATAAGCTGCCAGACTGGCAGAACTGAACAAGGGGAGAAACAATGAAAGGCAAATGGTGGTACAACAGAGATCCATCTTGGATCGCTTCCTACCACACAACAAGGAGCCAGGTTTCCGTGTTGGCATTGAGGCCAATAATTTCAAGCTGAAGACATGCCTTATTCAGATAGTTCAGTAGAACCAGTTCGCAGTGAAGGCCATTGAAGGCATGTACGCTCACCTCAATCAATTCATAGAGGTGTGCGATACGGTGAAGCAGAATGGAGTGCCCCAAGTGATGGGTTTTGTATACTGAAAGCATTTATTATAATGAGTATACAACGGTTTATTTCTCCTATCTGTTAACAATCTTAAATTTATGAACAATGGTATCCTCTTGTCTCACCGATAGGGACGATCATACGGCGTGTTGTAGATCGCAGAAGACAGTATGATCACTTGACCTAGTGAGACATAAACCTGATCACAGTCGAGACAGCGTATGAGGATACGTCTGTCCGGATGGCTGCGACATTGTCAGAATAAGTAGTCTGTCTTGGTTACTTGACATGCTGGTACGCAGAGGTGGCGTATTGATGGACCGCAGTGAGATGTATTCGTCTGTCTGACATCAGCGAATACAAGATCTCGTTATATTGATTGAGTCCAAACCCTAACGAAGGTTCAGGGGTTTGCACGGGTTGAATGTTGCTTTGACTTGTCATGGTGGAGAGCCTAAGTAATGTGCTCGTATATCCGCATCTTGGGTAACAACAGTTCGTGTAGTACCGCCTGAGACTGGGTTTAGGTAACCATATCCGAGTAATAGGATGGGGACATTCCCTGAGGAGCTCAATAACATTCATCGTGCCAAAGTCCTGCAGGATGATTAAGTTCATGCAAGAGTGATAAGGATTGAGTGGTACTACTCAGGAATAATAAGATATTAATTAATTGTAGTTAGAGCTTGTCAGAGGCTCCGATTAATTAATGAATGTCCGGTAACCATAAATATGGGGATTCTCAACTAATGCAGTCCGTTCTCATAACGTGGTATTAAAGGGGTAGGTCAGTATTAATTCTGTGGTGAAAAAGAATTAATATTAATTAATTAATTGTGTCCTGCGTTGTGGACATGGGAATTAATTAATTTATAGGCCCACTTTATTATTTGCATTAGGTCCCAAGTCTGGCCCAAATAAATATGCTGAATTGAGCCCAGGAGCCCATTAGGGTTTGCAACCCTAGGTCTATAAATAGACAGCTCTCTCTCATAAGTTGTAACATAGTTGAAAAACCCTAAACCTAGGAGAGAGAGAGAGAGTGGGGTGCCGATCCTGAGAGAAAGAGGAGGAGAATTTTGATTCTGGTCCTGCTCAAATCACAGATCTACAAAGTCCTCACCAGTAGTAGATCTGAACAGCATTGGGATACAGATCTGAAGACCTGATCTGGAGAACAGAAATCTTATTTTCTTTTCTTTTCATTTTCGATTTTATTTCAAGAATTTAGACTTCTAATTTCTGATTCCGCAGATAAAATCGAATTGCGTGGTTGAATTGAAGTTGGAAATTCAAACGCAAAAGATCGGATCAGACTCGACGGAATTACGGTAAACCCTCAATCCACAAATCTGAGTATTAAATTCATAGGAGCATGCTAGGGTTTATTATGTATTTAATTATGCACAATGCCCATAATCCTATCCGGTTCAAATTGGTTTTGGTGATTCGGTTCACGGGAAAACCCAACAATTGGTATCAGAGCCAGGTTTCTGATTTATGGCTCTTTTGTGCATAATTGAATTCAGTATGCATGTATGGGTTTACTGTTTTTTGGATGTTGGTTTTTGTTCCTCGTGGCAACTTGTATAATTCAGCCCGCGGTGGTTTATCCGTGTAGGGCTGAATTAATTTTGTAATATCACGAGAAAATCCGTGATTAGTGTAGATTTGAAAAAATTGTAATAGAATAGATTATTCTGTAATTTTAATTTTCAAAATCTGTTATTGGACGGGTCGAGGATGAAGAACAAAAACGGAGCCGACACAGGGCCGGTGGAGGACATGGGTCTGTATAAATAGACATCTCTCTCTCATAAGTTGAAACACAATTGAAAAACAGAAAACCTAGGAGAGAGAGAGAGGGGCGCCGATCCTGTATCAGAAAGGAGGAGAATTTCGATTCTGGTCCTGCTCAAGCCACAAATCTACGGAGTCCTCACCAGTATTAGATCTGAACAGCATTGGGACACAGCCCTGAAGATCTGATCTGGAGAACAGAAATCCTATTTCTTTCTTTTCTTTATTTTCTAATTTATCTAGAAATTAGATTGCTAATTTCTACTTCCGCAGATAAAATCGAATTACGTGGTTGAATTGAAGTTGGAAACTGAAACGCAAAAGATCGGTACAGACACTACGGAATTACAATAAACCCTCAATCCACAAATCTAAGTATTAAATTCATAGGAGCATGCTAGGGTTTATTATGTATTTAATTATGCACAATACCCATAAATCGATCCGGTTCAGTTTGGTTTTGGTGATTCGGTTCACGTGAAAACCCTACAATTGGTATCAAAGCCAGGTTTCTGATTTATGGCTCTTTTGTGTATAATTAAATTCGATATGCAAGTATGTATGAATTTATTCTTGTGGATGGTTTTTGTTCCTCGTGGCAACCCGTGTGATTCAGCCCGCGGTGGTTCATTCGTGTAGGGCTGAATTATTTTTGTAAAATCACGAGAAAATCTGTGATTAGTGTAGATTTGAAAATTGTATTAAAATAGTTGTTTTGTAATTTTTCAAATTTATGTAATTGGACGGGTCGAGACAAAGAACGAAGATGGAGCCGATGCAGGGCCGGCGGAGGACACGGCAGGCGGCGGCAGGCGCGCGGCCAAGGCGAGCAGCGCGCGCTCGGCGTGCGCAGGCAGCGGCCACGGCACGCGGCCTGCACACACACGAGGGACGGAGGGTTGCGAGCGCGCGCGCGAGCCCGCACGGCGGCAGTCGGTCGGCAGCGGCGGTGTTTGTCGTCGGCTGATGCTGTCCCGTCGTGATGGGTCGTGTTTTTGGTGGTTTGTACAATCCTGTGTAAACTCTAGGATTTGCATTAGGGTTAGGGCAAATCATCAAATCACAAAGGCCTAAATCCCAAAAGATTTGGTGAATCAAATTTTGGAGGCCCTGGAAGATTTGAGAAGATTTGGATTTATCCAATAAATTCAAATTCAAATTGTAATAGATAGGATTTTATTTTTTCCTATTTTTGGGGCCACGATGAATTTTGTTTGCCTTAATTGTCCTCGTATGATATGTGATTTATTATGTGCGCAATTAAGCATGTGTAGATAATAAGAAAAACATGATTTACCGCATTCCAAGCATGCTTATGTGATTAATTTCTTTTGTTGGATTATATTTTGGAAATTTTTGGGCTTGTTTAATTACATGCAAAAATTTGGAAAATATAATAACAAAGAAATTATGTGTGCGCATATAAGAAACCTTTTAAAAGGAAAAATACTAAGCGGATTTTTTAATTAAAATCAATAGACCTCCACAAAGCGGTCCTAGGCTGTAAGTATATCTCTCGTTCTAATAAACGTCTACGAGTGTAGCTTGCTAGTTCCTAGAGGTGCATGGGTATGGTTGTTGGGATTTCTAGACAAACAATTTAAATCATGTGAATAGTGGGAGGGCTTTGCGTAAACGTCTACGAGTGTAGCTTGCGTAAATCTCTTTCACAAGTATTCTAGGATTGATTTAAATTATAGATAACAAAAGCTTTAAGGGTTGTGCGGTATGGTTACGTGCCATGCTAAACTGTCTCTTTTGGCCGGAGTTAAATTTGTGGTTAATTGCTTAGAAGCATCTTAGAATATAATGCAAGAATTGAATCCCTCTTTCTGAGAGATGGCTTGGTCTAAGGTTTTCACTAATTATTAATTTCTAGTGTCAAAAGTATTCTGACATGGTAGTGAAATTAAATGGATTGGGGCTTAAAACCCGCAGTTCTGGTTGAGGGTGACATCGTAAATGTTTACGAGTGTAGCTTGCGGTGGGAACTCTTGGGCAATTAGTGGAAAATATTTGTATTTGATTTATTAAAAGGTTTTCAATGCATTTGTTTTCGAAGTTCTACGTGTATGTTCTCATTTAAGATCTTTATTGTTTCAGATATGTCTACGTCTAATGTCATCAATATTCTCGCACAAAACACTCTAACTGGTCCAAACTTCCTGGAATGAAACCGCAATCTCGAGTACCTCCTGATTGCAGAAGAACATATGTTCGTTCTGCAAGTACTACGTCCCGAAGTGCCGACTGCTGAATCCAGTCAAATGGATATAGACTTTTATAACAAGTGGGAGAAATCGAACAATGTAGTCAAGTGCTACATGATGACCACTATGTCGAAAGTCTTACAGCAGCAACATCAGCACCATAGGGATGCCTATGACATCATGACGAGTCTGGAGGCAACCTATGGGGAAACTGATAGAGCTGTCAGGTTCAATCTCATGAGAGAAATCGTGAGTAAGAAAATAACTGATGACACCTGAGTGAAAGAGCACGTAGTTACCATGACTCACCTCATGGATGAATTAACTGTGCATGGTGGAGGTATCGATGCTTAGGCTAAGGTCGATATCATACTGAACTCTCTACCCAAGTCCTTTGAGAGTTTTAGGCTGAATGTTGTCATGGACAAGAAAGAGTATACTCTTAACGAGTTACTCAATGACTTGATGGCAGCTGAATCGGTCATGAACCCTCAGAAGGTTGCCTTGGCCACTTCTGGTAATCTCTCTGTTGTACCGAAAAGTATGAAGCGGAAGAAAGGGATTAAGAAGTTGGCCAAGAAGACAACTGTGAAGGATGGTGGGGCTGGGAAAAAGCCTAAGGTGGCGACTGACATGGACATGTGCTTCAGGTGTGGTAAGAAAGGACATTGGAGGAAAGATTGTCAAGGCAACAAAGCTAGACAAGGTATGCCACTTGCATGTATAACTGTAAGCGTGATTAGAGTCCGTTGTTGCTCTTCTAGAGCTATAAGCACTGACTTGTTGATCATGTTGTTGTACTTTGCAGGGGACCGTGCCGACAAGGCTGGTGAATGATGGCAAGAAGATACCAAACTGGATGAAGGCAACGTTCTATGACGGAGCTTCATGGAGTTTTCTTTTTTTTTTTTTATGTTTTGATGAATTAAGTACATTTGAGAAGTTTATTTGTGGGCCGTTTATCGGCAGGACAAATTTTATCAACTTTTATGGATATTTGTTATTTATGATTTTATCATTGGTAATAACAATGTTATCCGTTGTGCAATGTTGATTTACAATCTCTATGTTACTTCGATCAAATATGTCCTTAAGTATTGCATGTAATTCACCCGAAATTTATAATCCTTTAAAGAGAAAACTTAATTCTTCTGATGAGGATCTTACATATCTCTGGCACTTGAGACTGGGTCACATCAGCTTGAAGCGGATTCAGAGAGTTGCAGATGACGGTACATTGAACTTAGCCCGGGCTGTACCTTATCAAGTCTGCGAATCCTGCATCAAGGGCAAGATGTCAACTAGGCCTTTCAAGGCTAGTCAGTCTCGAGCAGAGGAAGTGTTGGAATTGATCCATTCTGACTTATGTGGACTGATGTCCACACAGGCTCGTGGAGGGTACGAGTACTTCGTCACTTTTATTGACGATTACTCAAGGTACGGATACGTTTACCTACTTCGCTACAAGTCTGAATGCTTTGAGAAATTCAAAGAGTTCAAGGCTGAAGTAGAAAAGAAGATCGGGAAAACTATCAAGTCACTGTGATCTGACCACGGTGGCGAATACCTCGGTAACGAGTTCCTGCAGTATTTGTCAAAAAAATGGGATTACATCCCAGTGGACTGCACCGGGTACTCCCCAACAAAATGGTGTAGCTGAAAGAAGAAATAGGACTCTTCTAGAGATGGTAAGATCAATGATGAGTTATGCAAACTTACCAATTTCGTTTTGGGGCTACGCATTGGAGACATCAGCTTACATGCTTAATGTGGTGCCTTCTAAATCAGTTCCTAAGATGCCTTCTGAGCTCTTCCTTGGTCGCAAACTTAGTTTGTGCAAGTTTAGAGTATGGGGCTGTCCGGCACATGTACTGTCGAAGGAACCTGATAAGTTAGAAAGCAGGTCAAAAGTAATGTTATTCATAGGGTATCCCAAGCAAACGAAAGGTGGTTACTTTTACTATCTTGAGAGTCAGAGAGTCGTTGTTAGCACCAACGCTAGATTCTTGGAGGACGAGTATGTGAGTAATCACAAGTCAAGGAGTGATATTATTCTTCAAGAAATTGAGAACGAGAATGCAATTCCAAGGGAAGGGGAACGTGTAGATGTGGGTGCACCCGTGAGAGGTACAGCACCACAGACACGTTCTTCAGTGCAAGGTGCAGGACCACAAGTTACTGCACCTACTACTGACACGGCACCGATACCTCGTCGTAGTGGGAGAGTTATTTTTCAGCCGGAAAGATACATGTTCGTGGGTGAGTCTTCGGACTTGAGCCCAGAAGACGGACATGAGGACTCTGACCCACTGACTTACGAAGAGGCAGTGCAGGACAAGGATGTTGCCAAATGGCGTGTCGCCATGGATTCTGAAATTGAATCCATAACTGCTATGGATGTATACCAGAAAACTGATTTGCCGGATGACTTTAGGGCCATATGGTGCAAATGGGTATACAAGAGAAAGAAAGGGGCGGATGGAAAGATCACGGCTTTTAAAGCCAGGCTGGTGGCAAAGGGTTATAGTCAGAAAGAGGGCATTGACTATGATGAAACCTTTTCACCCGTAGCCATGCTCAAATCCATCCGGATACTCCTTGCCATAGCTGCACATATGGACCTCGAGATCTGGCAGTTGGATGTCAAAACCGCTTTTCTAAATGGTTACCTAGAAGAAGGTAGGGACATCTATATGCAGCAACCCGAGGGTTACATAAGCAAGGGCGAAGAACATCTTGTCTGGAAGCTTAGGAAGTCCTTGTATGGACTGAAGCAAGCTTCAAGGTCGTGGAACTTACGTTTCAATGATGTGATTAAATCTTATGAATTTGCACAGTTGGAAAACGAAAGTTATGTTCACCGACTTTGTGTCAGTGGGAGCGTGGTCTTCCTTGCACTATACGTTGATGACATACTCCTATTTGGAAACAACGAGGGAGTGATGTCGGAAATCAAGGCTTGGTTATCCAAACAGTTCCAAATGAAGGATCTGGGAGAAGCTGGCTACATTCTTGGGATTAAAGTCTTACAAGATCGTAAGAGAAGAATGTTGAGCTTATCCCAGGCATCCTATGTGGATACTATGATAGCCTGGTTCAGCATGCAACTCGCCAAGAAAGGCTTGCTACCTTTCGGACATGGCGTTCATCTTTGTAGTGGGCAGTGTCCTCAGACACAGCGGGAGAAAGATGAGATGAGTCTTGTACCATATGCTTCGACTGTGGGTAGCCTTATGTATGCGATGTTGTGTACTAGGCCAGATATCTGTTATGCCATTGGCATGGTAGCAAGATATCAGTCTAACCCTGGACAGGCGCACTGGACTGCTGTAAAGCACATCCTTAAGTATTTGGAGATAACTAGGAATTACTGCCTAGTTTATCAAAGTGAGGATTTGTGCCCTGTGGGTTATACGGACTCGGATTTCCAAGGGGACCAGGATGAGAAGAAATCAACCTCAGGATATGTGTTTACCATGGGAGGTGGAGCTATATCTTGGAGGAGCTCAAAGTAGAAATACATTGCTGACTCCACCATGGAGGAGGAATATGTCGCCGCCTCCGACGCCTCGAAAGATGGGGTATGGCTCAGGAACTACCTTTTAGAGTTGGGCGTGATCCCGAGTTTGCCGAGGAGCATCACAATTTATTGTAATAACTCTGGTGCAGTGGCAAACTCAAAGGAACCGCGGTCTCACGGGGCAAGCAAACACATAGAGAGAAAGTACCATATCATAAGAGAAATTGTATCGAGGGGCGATGTGCAAATTAAGAAGATTGACACTGCTGACAATCTTGCTGATCCATTTACAAAGAGCTTGCCGCAGAAAGTTTACGAAAGACATATTCGTGAGCTGGGTCTGAGGTGGATGCCGACCACAGACAGTGGTTAAAGAGACAGCAGACTAGATAGAAGGACTGTATACTCTGTAATACCTTAGTTATGCTTTAAGTATAAGTGGGAGATTGATGAGTTTTGTATACTGAAAGCGTTTATTATAATGAGTATACAACGGTTTATTTCTCCTGTCTGTTAACAATCTTACATGTATGAACAATGGTATCCTCTTGTCTCACTGATAGGGACAATCATACGGCATGTTGTAGATCTCAGAAGACAGTATGATCACTTGACCTAGTGAGACATAAACCTGATCACAGCCGAGACAACGTATGAGGATACGTCTGTTCGGATGGCTGCGGCATTGTCGGAATAAGTAGTCTGTCTTGGTTACTTGACATGCTGGTTCGCAGAGGTGGCGTATTGATGGACCGCAGTGAGATGTATTCGTTTATCTGACATCAGCAAATACAAGATCTCGTTATATTGATTGAGTCCAAACCCTAACAAAGGTTCAGGGGTTTGCACGGGTTGACTGTTGCTTTGACTTGCCATGGTGGAGAGCCTAAATAACGTGCTCGTATATCCGCATCTTGGGTAATAGCAATTCGTGTAGTACCGCCTGAGACTGGGTTTAGGTAATCATAGCCGAGTAATAGGATGGGGACATTCCCCGAGGAGCTCAATAACATTCATCGTGCCAAAGTCCTGCAGGCTGATTAATTTCAGGCATGAGTGATAAGGTTTGAGTGGTACTACTCAGGAATTATAAGATATTAATTAATTGTAGTTAGAGCTTGTCAGAGGCTCCGATTATTTAATGGATGTCAGGTAACCTTAAATATGAGGATTCTCAATTAATGCACCCTGTTCTCATAACGTGGTAATAAAGGGGTAGGTCAGTATTAATTCTGTGGTGAAAAAGAATTAATATTAATTAATTAATTGTGTCCTGGGTTGTGGACATGAGAATTAATTAATTTATAGGCCCACTTTATTATTTGCATTAGGTCCCAAATCTGGCCCAAATAAATATGCTGAATTGAGCCCAGGAGCCCATTAGGGTTTGCAACCCTAGGTCTATAAATAGACAACTCTCTCTCATAAGTTGAAACACAGTTGAAAAATAGAAACCCTAGGGGAGAGAGAGAGAGGGGTGCCGATCCTGTATCAGAAAGCAGGAGAATTTTGATTCTGGTCCTGCTCAAGCCACAAATCTACGGAGTCCTCACCAGTAGTAGATCTGAACAGCATTGGGACACAACCCTGAAGATCTGATCTGAAGAACAGAAATCCTATTTCTTTCTTTTCTTTATTTTCTAATTTATCTAGAGATTAGATTGCTAATTTCTACTTCCACAGATAAAATCGAATTGCGTGGTTGAATTGAAGTTGGAAATTCAAACGTAAAAGATCGGTACAGACACTACGGAATTGCGGTAAACCCTCAATCCACAAATCTAAGTATTAAATTCATAGGAGCATGCTAGGGTTTATTATGTATTTAATTATGCACAATACCCGTAAATCAATCCGGTTCAGTTTGGTTTTGGTGATTCGGTTCACGTGAAAACCCTACACCAAGACACCATAAGGATGCACCTATTCTTATTCTCACTCAGAGATAAGGCCCGGTGATCGTTCGCTGGCTTGTACAAGAGCGGGATTGGCACATGGGAGCAACTGCGAGCAGAGTTTCTCACTAACTAGTCCTCTCCCAGTGTTATACTCAAAAGGAAGTCTGCTATCACCCACTTCAGCCAGAAATATGACGAGACCCTGTATGAAGCTTGGAAGAGGTATAAGGAGCTCTTGAGGATGTGCCCAGGCCATGGAATGGATCTTGAAATGCAGGTCTGCCACTTTTACGAGGGACTGACCCCTCACATGAAGGAATTGGTGGATGCATCAGCTGGAGGCAGCTTAATGAAGAAAAGTGGAGAAGAAGGGATGAGGCTCTTTGCAGACATGGCTATGAACAACCACCAATGGCCCACTGAAAGGCAAAAAATAGTCAAGGCAGTGTCCACTACTTGAGAGTTCGATGTGGTTGCAGAAGTCAAGAAGCTCCGTGAAGAGTTTGGGAAGTTAGAGGCTGGTAGAGCTTCGGTAGCAGCAGTGTCAGATCTAAACACGACATCGTTGCTGTAGAAACCGATTACATCTACCGCGGAAGTAGTTCGAGCACCTCCAATACTGCTGAGGTGAACTATGACAATGGAGGTTACAACAACTACCGAGACAACAACCATACAGTGCTCGCAATCACCTAGTTTTTTCATATTCTAACCCTTCTGCAGCTGAAAATCTTTCACTGGGGTTCAATGTTGGTACCGGGAGAGAGATTGTGGAAAAAAAGAAGTCCATGCTCGAGGAGGTCCTAGAGAAATTCATCAAGAGCTCAGACAATAAGTTTGGCAAGGTGGAGAACGAAGTGAAGGGCATGGCGACTCATATGCAACACATGACGAAGAACCTTCAGATGCTTGACACTCAGTTGAGTCAGATCGCTACCAGTTTGAGCAATTAACACAAGCCGGTCAGCTTCCCAGCACTATAGAAATCAATCCAAACAAGGAAAAATAGGTCAACGCCATCTCTTTGAAGTCGGTACAAGGTACAATGACCCGAGCATGCCCGATGATGAGTTTGGGGCCGAGGAGGACAAAATTCCCACATAAAATACCTCTGTATCGACTGACACAGGAGATCGATAGAGAGGACAATCGGGCAACATAGCAGGTAGATCAACCAACAGGGGTGATGCAGCCGTGTTGACTAACACCCCCTGTCGATCGACACAGAGGATCTGGAGCTGCAGTCAACAGAGAAGAGATCGACCGACATAGAGGAATTCTGGAGGTGAAAATTTGAAGAAAAAAGGTGATCCTACTCCTCCAATGCCTTTCCCTCAGAGATTTGCAAAGAAACAGGAGGACTCGAAGTTTGCTCGCTTCGTGGAGAATCTTAAGAATGTCAACATCAACATTCCATTGATCGAAGCTCTCCATGACATTCCCAACTACATGAAGTTCTTGAGGAAGCTTATGAGCGAGAAAAAGGCAGTAATTGAGAATGAAACTGTTTCTATTCATGAACAATGTAGTCTTCTTTTGCAGAAACAGATTCCAATGAAGAGATCCGATCCGGGATGTTTCTCCATTCCGATTGAGATTGGGGGAGAGAGTTCCAAAATGTGATGTGTGACACTAGAGCAAGTATCAACTTAATGCCCTACTTAGTCTACCAGAAGGTGTAGATTGGCGAGATGAGGCCAACCACAATCACTTTGCAGATGGGATATCGCTCTATTTCCTACCAAAGGGAGTCGTTGAAGATGTTTTGATTAGAGTAGGCCAACTTATCTTTCCTGCTGACTTTGTTGTTTTGGAGATGAAGGAAGAGCATAGGATTCATGCTCTATCATTTGTAATCATTCAGAAAATATAAAATCATTGTCGTTCCTCCAAATCACTTCAATACAAAATACCCAACATATTTTTAGTATCAAAAGTCACCCTTGCCTTCAAATAATTATCCCCTCTATTCAAATGACATGCTCCAGCATTGAACAAGCATTCACATATTCGCAGCAAGGTGTCCCCATTTTTGGTGGACAAGATTATGAGCAACAGAGTGTTCTAATGCAAACACTCTTTATATCTCATGATCTATGGGATATTGTTGAAAAGGGATTTACAGCACAAACTCAAGAAGATTTAAATGATCTATCAAGTGACGACAAGAAGGAGTATAAAGTGAACAAGACCAAAGATGCAAGAGCCTTGTCCTTTATGCACCAAAGGGTGAGTCGATCTATTCTTCCGCACATTACTACAGCCAAAACATCGAAAGATGTTTGGCAGAGAATCAATTTAGAGGACATGAAAAAGTCATCACAATCAAGCTACAAAACTTGTGGTAAGATTTTGATACTTTGATGATGAAAGAAAATGAAAATGTGCAAGATTTTCTTCCAAAAGTATCTCTTATCGCAAATTAAATCAGAGGTTATGGAGAATCTCTAGAAGAAAAGAAGTTGATCGAGAAGGTACTTAGATGCCTACCAATGAAGCTTGAGCACGTGGTTGCCATAATCGAAGAATCTAAGGATTTATCCAAATTATCCTTAGAGGAATTAATGGGATCTCTTGAAGCACATGAAAAATAGAATGAGCTGATTCTCAAATGTGAATTTAGAACAAGCTTTTCAAGGAAAGGTCCAAATATCACAAAAGGATCGCAGCAATGCTGCTGCAACAAAGAATGTTACAACAAAGCACAAGCATCCGTCATTCAGATCCACTCAAAGAAGAGGTCGTGGTGGAAACAACAATGCTCCAAGATCTAAAGAATGTTGCCGCATATGCAGAAAAAATAATCACAGCATAAGTGATTGTCGATTCAAGTGCAAGAGGTGTAGAAATGCAACTCATTCTCAAAGAGCAAGTATTTTACTCTTGCTTGAATTCTCAACAAGATGCTGAAAATATATGGTTTGTTGAAAGTGGCTGTAGCAACCATATGACAGGAAATAAAAGTATGTTTGTTGATCTTGATGAGTCTTATTCATCTGAAGTAAGAATTGGAGATGGTAAAGGGCACAAGATCGCTGGAAGAGAAGCAATCGCGGTCAAAACAAAGGAAGGAAAAACCAATGTCATCAAGGATGTCTTCTTCGTGCCGAAGCTCACTCAAAATCTATTGAGTATCGGATAATTGCTGCAGAAATCTTACAAGGTGGATTTTAATAATGGTCATTGCACCATTATTGACAAGAAATAGAATCTCACCATGGCAAACATCAAATGACTCCTAACAAGATCTTTCCGTTAAGCCTTCCAACTACCAAGGAGTGTGCATTCCAAAGCACAATCGATGCTGATTACAAGCTCTGACATTTGAGTTACGGACTGGGGATGAATTTATTGAAAACAAAAAATATGGTTTTTGGTCTTCCTAAAATTGATGAACAACATAGTCCATGTGAAGGGTGCATTTTTGGAAAAATGCATCGGTTACCATTCCCAAAGAATTCATATAGAGCAAAGGCGCCACTTGAATTGGTGCACACTGATATTTGCGGGCCTATGCAAACTCCATCTCTCAACAATAATAGGTATTTTCTACTATTTGTTGATGACTACACGAGGATGATGTGTTCATACATCATAAAACAGAAATCTAATGATGTAGCAAGGTTTTAGCAATTCCTAAAATTGGTGGAAAATCAAAGTGGAAGGAAAATAAAAATTCTTCGAACTGATCGAGGAGGAGAATTTATTGGAAGCGCATTCAGGGAGTATTGCAAAGAAAATGGAATCCAAAGGCAACTCATAGTCTGGTACAACCGTACAACCCACAACAAAATGGAGTCGCCGAGCGCAATAATCGAACTATAGTTGAAATGGCTCGAAGCATGATGACTGGAAAAGAACTTCCAAAATCCTTTTGGGCTGAAGCAGTTCTCACCGCAATTTATATATTGAATCGCTCTCCAACAAAGACAACCCCCAACAAAACTCCATATGAAGCATGGTACCGAAAGAAATCTTAGGTACAACATTTCAAAGTTTTTGGTTCGATTGCATATTCTCATATTCCATCTCAAAAAAGAGAGAAATTTGATCACATAGGAGAAAAGCTGATCTTCATTGGATATAGTGACGAATCTAAGAGATATCATTTGCTAAATCCAAAAAATAATAATATGGTTATTTCTCAAGATGTTATTTTTTATTAGAAGGAATTTTGGAGTTGCGAAGAAGACCAATCAAAGCAAAAAATGGTGGATCAATCTCCTTCATTTTCAAATGAAGAAGGTCAATCCAGTTCCGGAGATGCTTCAGCATCATCTGCCGCTCCAAATTCACCAGCACCCATTGAAGATTCTGAAAGTCCCCCCAGAAAAATTCGAAGTCTGACAAACATCTATGCTACATCAAACATGAGGCTTTCTGTGTTTGCTACAACAAATATGACACTTTATGATACAGAAGCTGAGACTTATGCAGAAGCATCCAAAATGCATAACTGGAGAAATGCAATGGATGAGGAAATAACCAGCATCAAGAAGAACAATACATGGGAGCTTGTTGATCTCCCCAAAGGCAAAAATGTGATTGGAGTAAAATGGGTCTACAAGACCAAGCTGAATGAAGAGGGTACAATCCAAAAGCACAAAGCTTATTTGCTCAATAAGGTGAAATTGATTGAAAAGAAAAAGGGCTCAGCTGTAGCTGATAATGCTGCAGCACGGGATAAAACAAAGAAAACACGTGCTGCTGATGGCTTAAGGCTAAGATTTGGAAGAAGTACAACATCACAAGGTAAGGAATCAACCTGCCTCACTAAAGCTTTAGCATCTGAGTCGCTTTGAAGATTTCGTGATTACTTTCGGATTACACATTAAGAAAGGGTGTTGAAAGGTTAATATGTATCCAAAAGCGACCTTCAAGCTACTTGGAAGATATATCAATGAAGATACATGAAGATGAATATTCATGAATTATCAAGTACACACTACAACAAAAAGGGTAATAGACTACGTGATATAGACAACGTAAAAATATAATCCTGTAGCCTATTAAATGGGGCACCAATAGACGACGCGGGTGTTTGCATAGTCCATAGATATCGACGATGCGGGCAAAATGCGTCCTCTATGTTCATAGAGACGACGCGTCGTCTCTCTTTCTATATTTTGAATAAAATCCCAGACCCTCGCCACATTGCCCCCTCTCTTTACTTTCGCCGTCCCGGCGTTCGTCCACCTGCGCCTGCCGTCTCTTTTTGCCCGCTTGTGCCCTGTCGTCTCTCTTCCCTGACTCTCTTCGCCTGCGCCCTCGCCACCGCTCAACCGTCCATCTTTTATCATTTTTTTAAAAGAGACGCTAAGATGCCAGCCTTCCGCGTCGTCTCCTGTCCATGTCTCCTAATTTGTGGTTTTGCTTCCAGCCCCAAATCACAATCGCTCCTGCCCGTGTCTCCCCTGCCTCTGCCGCCTGAACCCTTGTTGGCGCCGGCTGAACCACGAGCTACACTCCCACACTGCGCCGCCCTCACCCATCCAACTCGCACCGCTCTTGCCTTCAACGCCAGCTTTAACCCGCACCTCCCTCGCCGACACCGCAAGTCTGAACCCCAGCCCACGCCGGTGCCGCCTTCATCCATCCCAGAATGAAGCCGTTGAACCAGCGGATCCCTCCCTCATCAGGTTTTTGGGTATGTATTTGATGGAATTTTTAGGGGGATTCTTGTTAAATTTTAAGGACTGATTTGATGTTTATTATGCCTGTCACCTGTTTGTTGAATTCCCTTGGTGGGATTTCTGCAATGTTCTTGCAGAATTTTTCTTGAAATGATTTAATTCAGGAAATTTGTCCTCTAGTTCTGCTTCTGCTTTCGTGCAGATATATTCCATATAGAATTAGGGACTTATAAGTAGTACGCAATGAATTAATGAGCAGTAGTTTAGCTGATTTAATATGCTTGGCTCTAGATTTATGTCACTAAATCATGAAGATATTAACTGAATGAACTGATTCAACTATTTAATCCCATTTGCTGACTTAGAAATAATTATGTAGGAAAAGTGAATATGCTGACCAAAGTATGAAATTTGTACTAGTCTAAATGCAAGTCTTTTTTTCTTTCATCTCTTCTACGTGACAAACTTGAGCCTGCCTACTGCAAAATATTAGATTTTTTTTTCTGAAGTAATCAAAACAATTTTATCCACTTTTGATTAGGTAGTATCACTGTAGTTGGGATCTCAGTGAACATTGGGTGTTTTTAAATTGAGATCCAAGTCATATATTCTTCTCAAAATAATTCAGCATCCTTAGCGTGATGTTCATAAGCTAAAGAATTTACCATGAATTGAACTCTAGGCTGCGACATCTTTTCGCTTAGTTATAATTTGGTGTGGCTTATAATATAAAGTATTTTCTAAGATGCATGCTTGTCAGTTTTTGTTACGAAATTTCTTTTTCAATAGTTAAGAGTATTTGTAGTATTCTATATTTCTTCAGTGTTCTAACTGCTTAAGTTCTCTGAAAAGTGACTAAAACTTTGATGGTCTGAATTTTTCGGGGCACTCATTGGTTTTTAATTTGCAGGGTTGTTGCATACATTCCTTTAACATTGTTGGCTATTGGACTCAGGATTTAAGGTTAGTCTAGTTAATTACTTGGATGCTTCTCTTTTGATATTATTGTTGCTTCTTTTTTCCTGAAAGAAGCTGAAGAGGTTAGTCTTACAACATTTGCTTCCAAATTTTCTTTAATGTTGGTCTACAGATTTAAAGACTATGAAGGGTGATATACATTTTATAGTATACGGCAGATCACTGAAGGACTTCCAAATGCAATAGTTGTTCAACTGGATATTACAAATGAGGAAACACTCCATCGTTACATCTCGTAGGTACTTCCTGTTCAACTCGAACTATGGATTATGGAAATTTAAAGTAATGGTCTAAGAAGTTCCAACTTCCAGGTGATCAATTTATTTTGAATTTTCTTTCATCATTTGGAAAGAATGATTGACTTGCATACTGGTTGTTCCAGGTTGATGTAGTAATCAGTTTACTGCCTCCAAGCTGTCACAGTATCATAGCAAGTGCCTGCATCCAGGTTTAGATTTTTATCATAGATCTAACCATCTTTTCTGTTGCTTCCAGGAACCTTATTGAAGATTCCTATATTATTTTTTTTATTCTTCTGCCTTCAATAATTTATAACAAGGGTTGATGTTGCCTGTTTGTTTTGTATGATAGAGTTATGGATTGTCAACCACGTGATTTGCATCTGGTAACTGTTCTTTGTTTATATGTGTTTCTCTTCATTTAATTGTTTAGTGTAGGATACTGCTGGATAACGAGACTACTTGCTCTTGCTCTTTATGCTATGTTGCTTATGCCAGGTTTTATCTAAGGTAGCTTTCAAATAATTGTATGATTTGCTTGATATATATAACAAGGGAAGTTATTGTAAACATCTTTAGAACACCCTCAACATAAACATAAAACCCACCTAAGTCTTTATTCCCATTGTTATAATTTTTGTCCTCCATGCATTTTATTTCAATGGATTTAACTTACGTCAGATATAAAGCTTGGGGTGCCCTCCTTGGACTGCAATTGGCAGAAAGAGACATCATAGTGGCATGCCTTGACTACAGGTACTCGAATCTGTTTCTTCTATTTGTTAGTCCCAGTATCTTACAAGTAGATGAACTTTATTTATCTAAGATTAAGCTAGTATGCAATCCTTTTCTGTCTCAGGTACAAAATCGTATTACACAGTGTCTTGAGCATTACATGAACAAAAAGGAACTGATGCGTATTATTGAAGGTAACACTGAGCCATGTATTATTGAACTGGGTATAATTATCTCCCTCTATCTCAGATATGTTTTGTAGTGACCCTCCAGTTAAATACTATTTGCTGCTTGTTTCCAGTTTGGCAGAGGCTTGAAGAAGAAAATCATGAATTCTTTACGACTTATTATCTCAAATTACTGGTGAAGGAGTAAATAATGGAATTCAACAGGTTGCTTTCTGAGAATTCAAAGGAACTGAAGCTTAGAACCGGATTTAGTGGGATTATTACTTCTTTCCTTCCATCTAATTAGATTACTTTGTATTTGCACTTAGTTTTCACACTACATTATTACCAAACATATGTAATTTTGAGAATTATTAAAATGTCATTTTATATTATTATTATTTGTGCATGGGTAATTTATATTTCATAAATTATTTTATTATTTTTATAGGATTTACAAAATTAAACAAAAAAATAAAAAAAAATATAAAGAATAGACAACACGATGCACCGCGTTGTCTGAATGCTAATAGACGATGCAATGAAATAGACAACGCGGTGCATTGCATCGTCTATTAGCATACAGACAACGCGGTGCATCGCGTTGTCTATTAACATATTTAGACGATTCGAGGCACTGCGTCGTCTATATGCTAATAGACGACGCGGTTCCGCGCGCCACCTATTAGCGTTTCCAAATAGACTACATATAAATAGACAACGCGGAAATTTTGAATAAATTACGCGATTTTCGCGTTGCCTATTAGCTTTTTTGTTGTAGTGACATGAACTAGTTGAATACATGAATTGTATTTAATGTAGTCAAAGTGTATATATCCTCATGTAAATTTTATAAATAGGACTCTTGTTCTATCATTTGTAATCAATTATTTAGAAAATATCAAATCATTTTCGTTCCTTCAAGTCACTTTAATACAAAATACCCAACATGATTCACGCTCGCTATCACTTTGATATCACATCACTTGTTTCATTTCATTGTAAGTACGGATCATTCCCAAGCTCGTTGTTAGTCTGAGAGAGGGGCTTTGTTCCCGTTGGCACGGTTCCATCGTTTTTTTAATAGGAATACATATATTAAACTCATACACCCAGATGTTCCCGGGGAAGCTCAAACCTGTGACCTCTTGGTTCAGGCAAGGTATTTTAACCACAACACCCCGAGCGAGGGGACACGGTTCCATCGTTTTATATATTCAAGTTGTTTGTTTAATTTACCTTGTTATCCATAATTGTCAGTTCGGTTGTCTTCAGTTACTTCGTGCATTGTTCTTGGAGGCATGAGATCCTCTGTCCCACATTTCGTGTTTCATTCCTTGTTCCAATATTAAAAAAATTATTTTTTATTTAATAATTTATTTAAATTTTTGTTTTTTATTAAAAAAACGGGAATGAGTTAGCGAGGCTCTTGCACCCTTTCTTTTTTCTCTCTTTTTTTCATAATAAATTTGATTTTAGTTTTTTTAATTTGTTTTAATGCTATTTTAATCATTTCAATTTTATTTTTATCTAATTTTCTTAATAAGAAATAAAAATTAAATAAAATTAGTAAAACTAAAATCATTTAATATAATTTATAAGTAATATACATTTATGTTTTCCTAGTTTAATTATTTTTTAAACTAAACACAAAATAAATTGACCATTTTATGAGATTTTACTTATTTGATGTGAATTTAAGTTATTTAAGATTTTAACTAAAAATTTAAAATATAAAAATAAACAGAAATATATGTGTGTATATATATATATATCAAAATATATACTATAATAAATTAATAAAAAAAATTAAATGAATAGTATAAGGAATCAAAATGAAATATTATATTTTAAATAAAAAATTTAAAGTTTGGATTGTAAATAAATATGAAAAAAATTGAAAAATTTGACTGAAAATTTTGGAAAACCGAATTGGAAAATCATGTGAATGGTTGGAGATGAGGTTTATCCAACAAAAGGAGTAGATTTATTTTTTTAAAAGGGAAAATGTTTAATTATATCGTAAATTATGTCCGTTTCAAATCTAATTCAAATTATCCAAATGTTTAAATAAATACTCAAATTATTCAAAAATATACAAATTTATCCCATCCCCAACTAATTTTCTGATCAATGAAAAAACTGATCGTGTTGCCGGAATTCCTTATTAACTAATTAATGTCATGTGTAAATCAATTAGTTAATTAGTTACTGTTGAGGTTCTATTTTCCATAAATCGGAGCCCTTAGAACTTAGTTAAGAACATAGCAAATAACAATGAGATAAATAAGGAATAAATGACAGAAAAACAGCGGATCAGTATTGAAACGGATGAGGAAACGTAAGTATTGACTAGATCTATAGAGATTTTGACAGAGTTTCAGCGAGATTAAATGTGGGAAAAAAGATGATGCGAAAAAGAGCTCCAAACCCCTATTTATAGACAGGATAGGGGCTGGAGAGAGAATCCTAATCCTAGACGTCGAACACTAATGGCTCGCCGCAATTTTCGGGGCTATTCCGGGTTTCTCTGGGTCAGTTAGGCTGCAACAGTCGGGCGCCGCCACGTTGCTAGGGTTTCCTTCTTCGCAGGTCATCACCACCGACCCTCTCGGCTACTCGGTGTCGAGGCGATTGGTTGGTCGGTGTAGAGGTCTTGACTTAGAGGTATTTCGCCGTTCTATTGGCCTTTGTGGTTAGACTTCCTGTAGTGGGTTGCTCATGTGGGCCGACTTGTCCATCGGGCCTGGGCCTCGTGGGCTTGGCCCCAACAATAGCCCCTTTTGGTTTCAGGGCCCATCCGGAGATAGGCTGTGGAATCAAAATTGCGAGTTAAGATTCGATACAGAGTGCGGAAGTTTGAGGTGTCCAAGAGACTTCCCTCGGGCCCGGGAGGTACTTCTGGAGAGAGTAGCTCTGCTAGGGAGTAGTCGGGATACTACTCCTGGTCAATACGAAGGTCCCTTGGGAACGCAAGTGTATGACCGTGCGGGGAACACCGGGGTGTTGCCCCGCGGGCTAATGCGTGAGTCCGGGGGTCACGCGTGTCAGAATCATTCCGGAGAATGTTCTCTTGCATGGAGCAGTGCTCTCACGCATGCATTCTGTTTAGGCTCCGTAGAGCGCTGGCAGGGTGAGTTATAGTGGATCGTAGGACACCTGGTGAGTTCCCAGGGGAAGGCCTAACATTTCCGTCGATCGCGTTATAGTTCTCCCTGCTATGGGCCTTGCTACTTAAAGTTCTTTCCAGATGGGTCGCACTTGAAGGTCGATGAGGCTCGATAACGAGCCTTTAGACTCCTCGTTGTCGATCTTTTACCTTGAGCAATTTTTGATTTTGCCGCCCAGCGGATGGCATGATCGTAATTATGTCGAACTCCGAGGGCATTTTGGAGAAGGCGAACGATTTCTTCTTATAAATGCGTGATCGATTCTGCACTTCTCCACTTTCACACTTTCGAGTTCTCAGTCAGACTTCCATTTTTTTTCTCCGATCATTGCTGACTTCAACGACGGCGGTTGCACTATTCCGGCCACTTATTCCGTTGTTCTTGCTTTGCTTACTGCTTCGAACATCGATTAGGTAATCTTTTAATCCTTTGCGCTTTCTCCTTTTACTTCTTCATTCCTAATTCTTATTTTCAATGTCAGGATGCGCACGTGGGTTTATGGGTTGTCAATCGGCGTTTGTTAGCTTGGCTTGGTTCGCTGTGTCGTATCTTTTTGAATCTGCAACTGTGTTTATCCCGTCGATTGCTATTCGCCCGTTGCCCTGCTCGTTTATTTAACGACTGTCTGTTAGTTTCCTAATCTCATGTTGCTTGGGTCTGGTGATGTTTTTGGTGTCGTTCACGTTCACTTTTGGATCTCAATGATGTTTTTGATTCATGTCTGCGTCTGTCTTCGCCCGATGGGACGTTTCGTGGATTTTGACTAGCGCCAGTAACCTAGATGAATTAATGAATTTGACTGTGCTCTTCTTTCGTGATCATGTTTACCATAATTCCTCGTACATGGATCGTATTGCAATTCTTTCCTTGCGGTGTGTGATACGTGAAGTGATGTGCTTGATTGTTTACTGCTTTCTCGAATGGACAGTTACATGCATGGCATGCTCGGTTTAGGTCTTGTGTTTTATTTGATTTGTCTTGGATTTTTCCGATTGATTTGATTCCTGAGGTCTTTTCCCATTTGTTTGCTTGCGTGCGTGTGTTCTATTTTCTTTTTCTTTTGTTTCGCGGGGGACCTCTGTCTTTCTTTTCCAATTTTTGTGTATTCGTGTTTTTGGTGTGATCCCAGTTATTAGGCATAAATGGCATCGGTCGAGATAATTATGGAACCATCCTCCTCTTCGGGGTCGACCGAAGTCGGCACTAGGAGATCTCCAGGGCAGGAGGTTGTCTCCTTGGGCTCCGAAGGGGGACGGGTTGAACGCGGATTGCCCGTGGTGGACCTCAACCCCGAGGAGGTTTCCGAACTCGAAGGGTCGGATCATTGCAAGAAAGAGACCGATGATAGTGAGGATTCCTTCAAGCCGATGGTGAGGGACATGTCCTTCGTCAGGAAGAACCAGGTGAATCCCGATGACCCGGTTCGGCAGGCGGTGTCCATCGCCACCGAGGATGCCGTGAAGAGGCACTCGGTCGGGGTTGCGTGCCACAAGATGAAGTACACGCTCCCCAGGCCTATGGAGAGGTGTTGCAACCTGCCTCGAATTGATGAGGTGGCCTTCTTCCTGCCTGTCATCGAGTACGACATTGCCTTCCCTCCGCACGCATTTTTTAGTGCAGTGTTGTTGTCCTACGGGTTGGCTCCCTTTCAGTTGGCTCCTATCAGTTGGTGCCATATGTTGGGGACGCTCCTCGTATTCTTCGATGCGGGGCTCGACTACCCAACACTTAGGGAATGGCATTTCCTATACTGCCTTGCTAGGTACGAGGCGGGGTATTACTTTTTGTCAAAGAGGGATTCCTTGAGCGAACCAATGATCACAAAGTGTGCACAAAACACTCTTCGGTGGAAGAATATTTGGATTTGGGCAGAGATGAGTCACACAACACTGGAGTTCTAGACTGAGGGCGGCGTGCCTATGAGTGCGACGTTTTTCCCTAAGTGCGAGGCTCGGTGTACTTTTCTCCTCGGATGCTAACCCTTCTCTTTGTATGTTGTGCAGGGTATAAACAGACGATCCTCACTGCCGAGGAGAGTAGTCGGATTGCTATAGCTTACTCTCGAAAGAATCGCGAGTTTACCTCGGTGTGGGGTAAGAGGACTGTTGGTGCCGAGTACTGGACAAATAAGGAAGGGAAGAAAGAGTTGCTTCCTCCCGACATGGCTGGACTGAACCCCATCGATCTGCTCGTGGCTATTCACGCTCAAAAGCGTGAAAGAGAGGTGAGCTCCTCGACACCGACCGAGGAGCAGCCTCCGATGAAGAAGCAGGCTACGGTCGTTCCCCGCACCTCCACAGCTCCTCGCACAGGGGATGCTTCCAGCTCAGGGCCGGCTGCGAAGTCTTCTGAGGCGAACCCTTTGAGTCGCCCTCCAACGCTCCCAACTCCTCTGACCCGTACCTCTCCCCCTCCGAGGTGAAGTGATCGGAGGAAGAAGAAAACGATCGAGGGAGAGGACTCTCGGGCTTGATCTGCCTCCTCGGATCAGCCGAGGGGTTTGGACGTTGTGTTGGTTGGCACTGGCCCAGCAGCCTACATTTTGTCGTCAACGTCCGCCTATGCCATCCACATGAAGAAGATGTTGGATGGCGAGATCTAGGTGAATGATTTTGACAGCGCCTATGCGCGAGACTCCTTCCTGATGGAAGAGAAACTTCAAGCGGTCACTTCCCTACCCTATGACTTGATATATTTTTCGTTCAAAACTAACGTTTGCTTCTATTGCAGACTACTCGGGAGTTCGCCATATATACTGAGAAGCTCGTGAAGTCGCTTGATTCTGCGAGCGAGGGGATCGTCCAGTCGAGGAGGGAACTTGAGACTGAGCGAAAGAAACGGAAGGACATTGTTGACAAGCTCACTCAAGTCTCCTCCGAATTACAGGAGGCTCGGCTCGGGTCCGAGGAGTGGCACAAGAAGTGCGAGGATCTGAAGAAAGAGCGCGCCACCCTTTTGACTCGCTGCAAGACCCTCGAAGGCGAGCTGAAGAGAGCTATGGACGACTTCGAGGCTAAGTCTGCGAAGAAGGAAGAGGAGCTGGAGTCGTTCAAGGTGCGGTTCAGGAAAGGGCAGGAGGAGAGAGTGGAGGAGCAAAGGAGGCATGAGGCCGAGGTCGAGGCCTTGAAGGGAGGAACCGGGGTCGACATGGAGCTCCTTGTAGCGAATCCCTCCTTCAAGCCAACCTTCGACATCTTGGTTAAAATGGTGACTAGTTCGATCTGCACCTTGGTTGGTCGGAGGTGCCCAGGGTTCGACACCGACAACATTACTCGCCCTCCGACCCCTTCGCTGATCAACACCAAAGCGGAGACGACCGGGAATGACCCACCGGTTGTGACTGAGGTGCCGACTGAGGATGTCGACGCCTCCAGGAGCCTTGAAGAGAAAGAAGCCGACAGCTTCCTAAATGCCGATGTCGAGGGGAACGCCCAGAAGAAGGGAGATGAGGATGGAGCAGCTGCTTAACTTTTCTATTCTTAGTCTGTTCCACGTTTGTAACCGAATTGTAATCAAAATACTTCCCTTTTGCTTTGTTATCATTAGTACCATGGATATGTTTGCGCATTCATTGTGTTCTAATGCTTTCAATTTCTTGCTTGTTGGATGTGTTGATGGTTTGAATGTTTATTCCGCATGTTTTATTTGCAAGTATAGAGGTCGGTGATGAGGAGTGGAACGCCTCAAGCTCGATCCTCTCTGCTCCTCGGTAGTGACCTTATGACTTTGCTGCGAAATGAGACAGTAGGATGTCAGGCATCGCCCCTCCGACGCTCAAGTTAGTAATGGTTTTATGGATAAACAATGATGAAATGAATGTAAAGCTAAGTTAGATTATGCGAATCTGGTACTAGGAGTAGTACTTCTTTAAATGTTTTACATTCCAACTGTTCTGCACCCTTTCTATTACTCTGGTTACCCTGTAAGGGCCTTCCCAATTAGGGGCTAGTTTTCCTGCTCCGGACTCTTTCGTGTTCTGGAACACTCTTCTTAGGACTAGGTCCCCTTCTTGAAAACTTCTGAGCTTCAGCTTCTTGTTGTAGAATCTCTCTACCTGGAGTCGCCGTTGAGCGGCCTTGGTTGTTGCATCATTCCTTACTTCGTCTATGAGCTCAAGGTTGGTTTGAAGTAAGTTTGAGTTCCCTGTTTTGTTTGCGAATTCCACCCTTGGACTATGGCCAATAATTTCGACAGGGGCCACGACCACCACCCCATATGCTAACGAGAAGGGTGTAGACCTAGTGGCGGTCCTCTGAGTGGTTCGGTAGGACCAGAGAATTGCAGGGAGCTCTTCTACCCACCCAGAGCCGTGCGGGGTTAGTTTCTTCTTCAAGGTTGTGATCACTGTCTTGTTTGTGGATTCTGCCATACCATTTGCTTCGGGGTAGCGAGGCGTTGAGAATACCAATTTTATTCCGTAGGTGTTGCAGAAGGTCTGCACTCTTTCGCTGACGAACTATCGTTTGTTGTCGGTACGTATCTCCTTTGGGATCCCGAAGCAGCACAGGACATGCTTCCACAGGAACTTGATGACCTCAAGGTCTCAGGTTTTTCCTAAGGCTTCACCCTCTACCCATTTGGCGAAATAGTCCGTTACCATAAGGATGTGGTCTTTCTGCCCGGTCCCCTTAGGGAGGGGTCCTACTAGATCCATACCCCAGACCATGAATGGCCATGGGGTGATTGATGCGTGGAGTGGTTCCGCATTCTTGTGAGTTGACGCCTCAAAATGTTGGCAACTATCGCATCTTCTGACGTGATCGGCCGCGTCTTTCTTCAGGGTAGGCCAGTAAAATCCGGAGGTGATTATTTTATGGGACAGTGACCGAGCCCCGGCGTGATTTTTGCAATCACCTTTGTGTATTTCTAGGAGTAATTCCTCGATTTTCGGTGCGGCCATACATCAGAGTAGGGGTCCCCCGAGTGATCGCCGGTATAGTCTGTTATTGATCAGAACGAATCGAGCGGCCAACCTCTCGATCTTTGTAACTTCATTTCTGTCGCCAATCGGGGGTTCTCCAGTGAGATGTCGAATGAGGGGGATCCTCCAATCGCCCCTGTCATGGCTGACAGGCGCGATGTTATTCTGCGTGGTGATGGATGGTGCAAACAGCCAGACCTCGGGGATCGGTCGGATGTTATGTGAGGAACAGGTCGTAGCTAGACTTGCCAGGGTATCCGCCCGGGCATTCGATTCTCGAGGAATATGACGGAGGTCCCACTTGTCCATTTTTCCCTTTAATCCCTCGATAAGGGAGTGGTATAGCTTTAGGCGTTCTTCTTTGACGGCGTAAGTACCATCTAGTTGGTTAACTATTAGTTGGGAGTCGCTCTCCACGCGAACTCTATGTGCCCCAAGCTCTAGAGCTAATTGAATCCCTTGGACGAGCGCCTCATATTCGGCCTCATTGTTCGTGGTTGGAAAGTCGAGCCGGATGGCTTGTTCATAGTTCTCTCCATGTGGGTCTGTCAGAACCACTCCGGCTCCATTGCCGTGTATGTTGCTGGTGCCGTTGACTCTCAGGGACCATATTCCAGCATCGTCATCAGCTTTCGTTATGTGGGCCACCTTGTGTTCTGCTTTAAGTTGCAGATTCGTGGAAAAATTGGCGACGAAGTTAGCTAGCACTTGCGACTTGATGGCAATTCTCGGCTTGTATTGGATTTCGTGACCGCCTACTTCTATAGCCCACTTGAGCAGTCTTCCCGATAGGTCGGGCTTAGACAGTACGGCCCTTATAGGGTAAGCCGTAATTACCTTGATAGGGTGTGCCTCAAAGTACGGTCGTAGCTTTCGAGAAACATTTATGAGGGCCAACGCGAGCTTTTCTAAAGCAGTGTATCGGGTTTCCGCATCTAGCAAGGACTTGCTTGCATAGTGCACCGGGTGCTGTTTGACATCCACTTCCCGTACTAGTACAACCCCGATCGCGTGGTCTGATACTGATAGGTATAGCAGTAAAGTTTCGCCATCAAATGGTTTGGACAATAGCGGTGGGCTGGCTAGATAAGTTTTAGTTCTTCAAGTGCTTTTGCACACTCTTCAATCCATTCGAACCGTTTCCCCTTCCGCAGCGTGTTAAAGAAGGAATGGGTTCGTTCTGAGTACCGCGATATGAAGCGGCTGAGGGCAGCGAGATGTCTAGTTAATTTCTGCACTTCCTTTGGCGACTTTGGATGTTCTATGCTTTGTATGGCCTTGATCTGCGTGGGATCTGCCTCAATCCCTCTCTGGGTTACTACATGACCCAGGAACTTACCGGAGGATACACCAAATGAGCACTTTGTCGGGTTCAGCTTCATGTTATACTTTTCTAAGGTCCGAAAGGCATCTTCCAGATGAGTCACATGATCTTGCGAGCTGAGTGACTTTACGAGCATATCGTCAATTTAGACTTCCATCATTTTTCCAATCTTTTCCTTGAACATGGAGTTGACGAGGCGTTGGTATGTTGAGCCAGCGTTCTTCAGCCCAAAGGGCATCACCTTATAGCAGTAGATGCCTTGGTTGGTGATAAAGGCGGTCTTCTCTTGATCATCCGGGTGCATCTGGATCTGATTATATCTTGAGAATGCGTCCATGAAGCTCAGCAGCTCATGCCCCGCCGTTGCGTTGACTATGGCATCGATGTGCGGTAGGGGATAGGGGTCCTTCGGGCAAGCCTTATTCAAGTCTGTAAAGTCGATACAAACTCGGTTCTTTCCGTTCTTCTTTTTGACAACCACCACATTGGCGAGCCAAGTGGGGTAGTGTACTTCTCGGACTGACCCAATGTCAATGAGCTTTTGTACTTCTTCATTTATCGCCCGATTCTTCTCCGTAGAAAATTTTTGTCTTCGTTCTTGCACAGGCCTGCAGTTGGGATCGACTTGCAGATGATGTGTGATGACTGAAGAGTCGATTCCAGTCATGTCCCGATGCGACCAGGCAAATATGTGAACTCTGCTTCGAAGGAACTTCACAATAGCGTTTTTGACATCAGCGGGAAGCTCCGCTCCTACGAAAGTGGTGCGAGTCGGATCTGACTTGTCTATGGCCACCTCTTCGAGCTCCTTGGCTTTGGATCGAACATCAGGGGTCGGCGGCGAGCCGTGCTGCTGTGCACAGACGGCTCGAAAGCTAGCGTAGTAGCAGTCTCTTGATGCCTTTTGCTCACCTTTGATAGTCTGAATTCCCCAGGGAGTGGGGAACTTAAGCGCTTGGTGATATGACGAGGGAACTGCCTTGAGCTCGTGAATCCAAGGCCTCCCCAGAATGGTGTTATGTGCAGAGATGGCGTCTACAACTTGGAGTTTCACATCTAAGTTCAGGCCTCCACAATACATGGGTAAGGTGATTTCGCCCACAGTCCGCTGCTGATCCCCGTTAAAACCATAGAGAGTCATGGTCACCGGTTCTATCTTGTTCATCGGGATCTTCATTTCTTTCAATGTTCGAAGGAACATAATATTCGCAGAACTACCATTATCCACGAGCAACCTTTTCACTTGGCAGTTTGATATCAAGAGTGATATCACAAGCGCGTCATGGTGTGGATGAATGAGCCCCAGCATATCCTCGGTGGTGAACTCAATTGTCTCATGCTGTTGCGTGGGACCAATGTGGTGGACCTCCTGATTGAGGACCCTACGTGCCCTCTTGGCCGCAGAACGCGACCTTCCACTAATCTCTGACCCCCTGACGATGACGTGGATCGTTTGTTCGGCGGGTGGTGGTTTGTTCTGGGGTTCTGGGGTTCTGCGTTCCTAGCGGGGTTGGTCTGCCTGCCCCTCGTCCAGGTGTTCTTTCCCTTGTTAGTCAAGTACTCAGTAAGGAATCCGTTCTTTAGAATCTTGAGGACCTCTAGACGTAGGGCTTGGCACTCTTCGGTTTTGTGGCCGTGATCGTTATGAAAACCACAAAATTTCTTTGCGTCTCGTGTCTTGGGATCAGACTTCATCTTGGCTGGCCATTTCACAGCACCACCGAGCCCCTTGAGAACATTGTTGACCAAGTAATTTTGGTCGATACAGAGGTTATAGGTGATGGGTTTTGTATACTGAAATCATTTATTATAATGAGTATACAACGGTTTATTTCTCCTATCTGTTTACAATCTTACATGTATGGAAAATAGTATCCTCTTGTCTCACCGATAGGGACGATCATACGGCGTGTTGTAGATCGCAGAAGACAGTATGATCACTTGACCTAGTGAGACATAAACCTGATCATAGCCGAGACATTGTATGAGGATACGTCTATCCGGATGGCTGCGACATTGTCGGAATAAGTAGTCTGTCTTGGTTACTTGACATGCTGGTACGCAGAGGTGGCGTATTGATGGACCGCAGTGAGATATATTCTTATGTCTGACATCAGCGAATACAAGATCTCATTATATTGATTGAGTCCAAACCCTAACGAAGGTTCAGGGGTTTGCACCTGTTGACTGTTGCTTTGACTTGCCATGGTGGAGAGCCTAAGTAACGTGCTCGTATATCCGCATCTTGGGTAACAGCAATTTGTGTAGTACCGCCTAAGACTGGGTTTAGGTAACCATATCCGGGTAATATGATGGGGACATTCCCTGAGGAGCTCAATAACATTCATTGTGCCAAAGTCCTGCAGGCTGATTAAGTTCAGACACGAGTGATAAGGATTGAGTGGTACTACTCAGGAATAATACGATATTAATTAATTGTAGTTAGAGCTTGTCAGAGGCTCCGATTAATTAATGAATGTCCGGTAACCTTAAATATGGGGATTCTCAATTAAAGCAGCTCGTTCTCATAACGTGGTAATAAAGAGGTAGGTCAGTATTAATTCTGTGGTGAAAAATAATTAATATTAATTAATTAATTGTGTCTTGGGTTGTGGACATGAGAATTAATTAATTTATAGGCCCACTTTATTATTTGCATTAGGTCCCAGGTTTGGCCCAAATAAATATGTTGAATTGAGCCCAGGAGCCCATTAGGGTTTGCAACCCTAGGTCTATAAATAGACAGTTCTCTCTCATAAGTTGTAACATAGTTGAAAAACCCTAAACCTAGGAGAGAGAGAGTGGGGCGCCGATCCTGAGAGAAAGAGGAGGAGAATTTCGATTCTGGTCCTGCTCAAATCACAGATCTACGAAGTCCTCACCAGTAGTAGATCTGAACAGCATTGGGATACAAATCTGAAGACCTGATCTGGAGAACATAAATCTTATTTTCTTTTCTTCTCATTTTCAATTTTATTTTAAGAATTTAGACTTCTAATTTCTGATTCCGCAGATAAAATCGAATTGCGTGGTTGAATTGAAGTTGGAAATTCAAACGCAAAAGATCGGATTAGACTCGACAGAATTACGGTAAACCCTCAATCCACAAATATGAGTATTAAATTCATAGGAGCATGCTAGGGTTTATTATGCATTTAATTATGCACAATGCCCATAATCCTATCCGGTTCAAATTGGTTTTGGTGATTCGGTTCACGGGAAAACCCTACAATTGGTATCAGAGCCAGGTTTCTGATTTATGGCTCTTTTGTGCATAATTGAATTCAGTATGCATGTATGGATTTACTATTTTTTGGATGTTGGTTTTTGTTCCTCGTGGCAACTTGTATAATTCAGCCCGCAGTGGTTTATCCGTGTAGGGCTGAATTAATTTTGTAAAATCACGAGAAAATCCGTGATTAGTGTTGATTTGAAAAAATTGTAATAGAATAGATTATTCTGTAATTTTATTTTTCAAAATCTGTAATTGGACGGGTCGAGGATGAAGAACAAAGACGGAGCCGACACAAGGCCGGTGGAGGACGACGGTGGGCGGAGGCAATCTCGCGGCTGGGGCTTGCAGCGCGCGCGGGCAGCGGCCACGGCGCGTGGCCTGCAGCGGTCCGGCGGCAGTCGGCTAGCGGCGGCAGTGGTTGTCGTCGGCTAATGTTGTCCCGTTGCGGTGGCTTGTGGTTTTGGTGGTTTGTGCAATCCTGTGTAAACCCTAGGGTTTGCATTAGGGTTAGGGCAAATCATCAAATCACAAAGGCCTAAATTCCAAAAGATTTGGTGAATCAAGTTTTGGAGGCCCTGGAAGATTTGAGAAGATTTGTATATATCCAAATAGATTCAAATTCAAATTGTAATAGATAGAATTTATTTTTCTATTTCTGTGGGGCCACGAGGAGTTTTTGTTTGCCTTAATTGTCCCCGTATGATATGTGATTTATTATGTGCGCAATTAGGCATGAGTAGATAATAGGAAAAGCATGATTTACTGTTTTTATTATTTACAGTTTTTTCAAGCATGCTTATGTGATTAATTTCTTTTGTTGGATTATATTTTGGGAATTTTTGGGCTTCTTTAATTACATGCAAAAATTTGAAAAATATAATAACAAAGAAATTATGTGTGCGCATATAAGAAACCTTTTTAAAAGAAAAATACTAAGCAGATTTTTTAATTAAAATCAATAGACCTCCACAAAGCGGTCCTAGGTTGTAAGTGTATCTCTCGTTCTAGTAAACGTCTATGAGTGTAGCTTTCTAGTTCCTAGAGGTGCATGAGTACGGTTGTTGGGATTTCTAGACAAACAATTTAAATCATGTGAATAGTGGGAGGGCTTTGCGTAAACGTCTACGAGTGTAGCTTGCGTAAATCTCTTTCACAAGTATTCTAGGATTGATTTAAATTATAGATAACAAAAGCTTTAAGGGCTGTGCGGTATGGTTACGTTCCATGCTAAACTGTCTCTTTTGGTCGGAGTTAAATTTGTGGTTAATTGCTTAGAAGCATCTTAGAATATAATGCAAGAATTGCATCCGTGTTCTTGAGAGATGGCTTGGTCTAAGATTTTCACTAATTATTAATTTCTAGTGTCAAAAGCATCCTAACATGGTAGTGAAATTAAATGGATTGGGGCTTAAAACCCGCATTTCTGGTTGAGGGTGACATCGTAAACGTCTACGAGTGTAGCTTGCGGTGGGAAATCTTGGGCAATTAGTGGAAAACATTTGTATTTGATTTATTAAAAGGTTTTCAATGCATTTGTTTTCGAAGTTCTACATGTATGTTCTTATTTAAGATTCTTTATTGTTTCAGATATGTCTATGTCTACTGTCGATCATTTACTTGCTCTCAATCCTCTAACTGGTCCAAACTTCCATGAGTGGAGATACTGCATTGAGTATATCCTCCTGACTAAGCAACACATGTTTGTTCTTACTATGATGCCACTTGCCCCACGTTACCATAAAGTCTCTAGACGTGAGGAGTTCTATGACAGATGGGTGACATCTGAGGATTTTACTTACAAGTTAATCTCAGATAACATGTCTAGAGAACTCAAGCTCAAATACATGGGCTATTGTAGCTCTGTTGTGATCTGGATGGACTTAGTGGCCACGTTTGGTGAAGTGGAATGAACTATCAACTGTGATCTTGTAAAAGACCTAGTCTGTACGAGAATGGTTGATGGCAGTTCGGTGACACTGCATGTGATGATGATGGATAACACCATGAAACGATTCACACGTAGAGGTGGATGTATATCTGATCGGGCTAAGATCGATATAATCCTGAACTCTTTACCGCTTTCATTCTATGACTTTAAGAAGGATGTAGCTAAGAGAAGTGAGTACTCCTTTAAAGAGTTGCTTACTAATCTCATAGCAGAACAGTCTTTCGTACCTTCATGGGATTCTGAGTTATCAGATCTTGAGCACAACTTGGGCACATTGAAAGATGTGGTTCATACTTTGTGCAAGAATATGATTGATCGCAGATAACGTGAGAGGAGTTCAAATGAGATGAAGAGGGTTGGTGTCACTTCAAGTAAGAACGCATGCGGAAGCAAGGGACAAGGTACGTCATTTGCATTTGTAATGGAAACATGTTTAGCATCGGTTTCTACTCATTCGTGGGTAGTGGATACTGGAGCTACTGATCATGTTTGTTACATTTTGCAGGGGTTCACACCGAGGAGGGTGCTGAAGAATGACGAGGTTACCATCTCAATGGGGAACGCAGCACAAGTGAGTGCAACTGCCATTGGAGATTTCACCTTGTACTTTGATGATTCTGTTTTAACTTTGAGAGATGTTTTGTACATGCCGGAGTTTCGGCAAAACCTTATTTCAGTTTCCAAACTTTATGTTGATGGATATTCAGTTATTTTTGATAGTGGTGTTTCTATCATTGGTAATAACGGTGTTATCTGTCGTGGGATGCTGAATAATTCTCTCTATGTTATTAATTGTAATCATAAGGCTTCCGCAAGTATTGCATGTAATTCATCCAAAATTGATAATCCTGGAAAGAGAAAACTTACTTCTTCTGATGAGGATCTTACATATCTCTGGCACATGAGACTGGGTCACATTAGCTTGAAGCGGATTCAAAGACTTGCAGATGATGGTACATTGGACTTGGTCTGTGCTGTACCTTATCAAGTCTGCGAATCCTGTATCGAGGGCAAGATGTCAACTAGGCCTTTCAAGGCTAGTTAGCCTCGAGCAGAGGAAGTTTTGGAATTGATCTATTCTGACTTATGTGGACCGATGTCCACGCAGGCTCGTGGAGGGTACGAGTACTTCGTCACTTTCATTGACATTACTCAAGGTACGGATATGTTTACCTGCTTCGCTACAAGTCTGAATGCTTTGAGAAATTCAAAGAATTCAAGGCTGAAGTAGAAAAGAAGGTCGGGAAAACTATCAAGTCACTGCGATTTGACCGCGGTGGCGAATACCTCGGTAACGAGTTCCTGCAGTACTTGTCAGAAAATGGGATTACATCCCAGTGGACTGCACCGGGTACACCCCAGCAAAACAGTGTAGCTGAAAGAAGAAATAGGACTCTTCTAGAGATGGTAAGATCAATGTTGAGTTATGCAAACTTACCAATTTTGTTTTGCGGCTACGCATTGGAGACATCAGCTTACGTGCTTAATGTGGTGCCTTCTAAATTAGTTCCTAAGACGCCTTCTGAGCTCTTCCTTGGTCGCAAACCTAGTTTGTGCAAGTTTAGAGTATGGGGTTGTCTTGAATACGTACTGTCGAATGAACCTGATAAGTTAGAAAGAAGGTCAAAAGTAATGTTGTTCATAGGGTATCCCAGGCAAACGAAAGGTGATTACTTTTACTGTCCTGAGAGTCAGAGAGTTGTTGTTAGCACCAACGCTAGAGTCTTGGAGGACGAGTATGTGAGTAATCACAAGTCAATGAGTGATATCGTTTTTCAAGAAATTGAGAACGAGAATGCGATTCCAAGGGAAGGGGAACGTGTAGATGTGGGTGCACCTGTGAGAGGTACAGCACCACAGACACGTTCTTTAGTGCAAGGTGCAGGACCACAAGTTACTGCACCTGTAGGGTTTGAGTCTACGATGGACAACACGAGTTGCCATTAATCAAATTCTTGCCAAGGTTCGTTCTTAGGATACCAGGAACAAATTTTAATTAAATAAACCATGCGATCCTATGCATGCTCCTACAATATTAATT
>JAPKLW010001227.1:82928-103607 GCA_026898455.1 Plectranthus barbatus
ATTAATTAATCTCTTATTTCCTGAGTAATGCCACTCACCCCTTTTCATTTATGCCTGAATTAAATAATTCAACCTGCAGGGTTTAGCATAATGAACCTTGTGAGCTCCTCAGGGAATGTCACCATCCTGAAACGGATATGCTTACCTAAACGTTCAGACTAAGTAGGCCACACACAAATTGCCAACACCCAAAATACGGGTATAAGAGTACATGTAAGACTCGCCACCATGGTAAATCAAAGTGTGGTCAATCTGTGTGTGCCCCTTATCCTTCTGTTAGGTTTAAGATCATAGGAAGTATGTTAGGGATCTGGCTCATTCATATGTCAATGAGAATGGCACATCCCACTGCTGATCCCATCAATACATAACCATGTACCGACACATCAAGTAGCTAGGATAAGCCCACTTATGAACCGATGTGTCGCAGCTTAGACAGACAGCCTATCCAGGGACCGTCTCAGCTGTGATACTGTTTATATCTCGCTAGGTCAAACGATTCATATGATCCTCTGTTATCTCCTACACACCATATGATCATCCCTATAGGCGAGATAATAGGATATTATGGTTCATTGTATGTTTGTTTCATCAGACAGCGAGTATTGTTGCGGCAACATATATGAAGACCAGTGTACAAAACACTTAATCATATATGCTTTCAGTAAATAATCCTAACAGCACCTACTACTGACACGACACCAATGCCTCGTCGTAGTGAGAGAGTTATTTTCCAGCCAGAAAGGTACATGTTCGTGGGTGAGTCTTCAGAATTGAGCCCGGAAGACGGATATGAGGACTCTGACCCACTAACTTACGAAGAGACAGTGCAGGACAAGGATGTTGCCAAATGGCGTGTCGCCATGGATTCTGAAATTGAATCCATAACTGCTATGGATGTATACCAGAAAACTGATTTGTCGGATGGCTTTAGGGTCATAGGGTGCAAATGGGTATACAAGAGAAAGAAAGGGGCGGATGTAAAGATCACGACTTTTAAAGCCAGGCTGGTGGCAAAGGGTTATAGTCAGAAAGAGGGCATTGACTATAACGAAACCTTTTCACCCGTAGCCATGCTCAAATCCATCTAGATACTCCTTACCATAGCTGTGCATATGGACCTCGAGATTTGGCAGATGGATGTCAAAATCCCTTTTCTAAACGGTTACCTTGAAGAAGGTAGGGACATCTATATGCAGCAACCCGAGGATTACATAAGCAAGGGCGAAGAACATCTTGTCTGGAAGCTTAGGAAGTCCTTGTATGGACTTAAGCAAGCTTCAAGGTCGTGGAACTTACGTTTCAATGATGTGATTAAATCATATGGATTTGCACAATTAGAAAATGAAAGTTGTGTTTACCGACTTTGTGTCAGTGGGAGCGTGGTCTTTCTTGCACTATACGTTGATGACATACTCCTATTTGGAAACAACGAGGGAGTGATGTCGGAAATCAAAGCTTGGTTATCTGAACAGTTCCAAATAAAGGATCTGGGAAAAGCTGGCTACATTCTTGGGATTAAGGTCTTACGAGATCGTAAGAGAAGAATGTTGAGCTTATCCCAGGCATCCTATGTGGATACTGTGATAGCACAGTTCAGCATGCAACTCGCCAAGAAAGGCTTGCTACCTTTCAGACATGGCGTTCATCTTTCTGGTGGCAGTGTCCTCAGACACAGTGGGAGAAAGAAGAGATGAGTCTTGTACCATACGCTTCGGCGGTGGGTAGTCTCATGTATGCAATGATGTGTACCAGGCCAGATATCTGTTATGTCGTTGGCATGGTAGCGAGATTTCAGTCTAACCCTGGACAGGTGCACTGGACTGCTGTAAAGTACATCCTCAAGTACTTGAAAAGAACTAGGAATTACTGTCTAGTTTATCAAAGTGAGGATTTGTGCCCTGTGGGTTATACGGACTCGGATTTCTAAGGGACCAGGATGAGAAGAAATCGACCTCAGGATATGTGTTTACCCTGGGAGGTGGAGTTGTATCTTGGAGGAGCTCAAAGCAGAAATGCATTGCTGACTCCACGATGGAGGCGGAATATGTCGCCACCTCCGACGCCTCGAAAGAGGGGGTATGGCTCAGGAACTACCTTTTAGAGTTGGGCGTGATCCCAAGTTTGCCGAGGAGCATCACAATTTATTGTGATAACTCTGATGCAGTGGCAAACTCAAAGGAACCGCGGTCTCACAGGGTAAGCAAACAAATAGAGAGAAATTACCATATCATACGAGAAATCGTATCGAGGGGCGTTGTGCAAATTAAGAAGATTGACACTGCTGACAATCTTGCTGATCCATTTACAAAGAGCTTGCCACAGAAAGTTTACGAAAGACATATTCGTAAGCTGGGTCTGAGGTGGATGGCGACCACTGACAGTGGTTAAAGAGACAGTAGACTAGATAGACGGACTGTATACTCTATAATAACTTAGTTATGTTTTGAGTATAAGTGGGAGATTGATGAGTTTTGTGTACTGAAAGCATTTATTATAATGAGTATACAACGATTTATTTCTCCTATCTGTTAACAATCTTACATATATGAACAATGGTATCCTCTTGTCTCACCGATAGGGACGATCATACGGCGTGTTGTAGATCGCAGAAGACAGTATGATCACTTGACCTAGTGAGACATAAATCTGATCACAGCTGAGACAGCGTATGAGGATATGTTTGTCCGGATGGCTACGGCATTGTCGAAATAAGTAGTCTGTCTTGGTTACTTGACATGCTGGTACGCAGAGGTGGCGTATTGATGTACCGCAGTGAGATATATTCGTCTGTCTAACATCAGCGAATAAAAGATCTCGTCATATTGATTGAGTCCAAACCCTAACGAAGGTTCAGGGGTTTGCACGGGTTGACTGTTGCTTTGACTTGCCATGGTGGAGAGCCTAAGTAACGTGATCGTATATCCACCACTGTGTAAGACTGTTGCATTTTTTTAATGTTAGTATATGAGTGATGAGTTTTGTATACTGAAAGCATTTATTATAATGAGTATACAACGGTTTATTTCTCCTATCTGTTAACAATCGTACATGTATGAACAATGGTATCCTCTTGTCTCACCGACAGGGACGATCATACGGCGTGTTGTAGATCACAGAAGACAGTATGATCACTTGACCTAGTGAGACATAAACCTGATCACAACCGAGACAGCGTATGAGGATACGTCTGTCTGGATGGTTGCGGCATTGTCGGAATAAGTAGTCTGTCTTGGTTACTTGACATGCTGGTATGCAGAGGTGGCGTATTGATGGACCGCAGTGAGATGTATTCGTCTATCTGACATCAGCGAATAAAAGATCTCGTTATATTGATTGAGTCCAAACCCTAACGAAGGTTCAGGGGTTTGCACGGGTTGACTGTTGCTTTGACTTGCCATGGTGGTGAGCCTAAGTAACGTGCTCGTATATCCGCATCTTGGGTAACAACAATTCGTGTAATACTGCCTGAGACTGGGTTTAGGTAACCATATCCGAGTAATAGGATGGAGACATTCCCCGAGGAGCTCAATAACATTCATCGTGCCAAAGTCCTGCAGGCTGATTAAGTTCAGGCACGAGTGATAAGGATTGAGTGGTACTACTCAGGAATAATAAGATATTAATTAATTGTAGTTAGAGCTTGTCAGAGGCTCTGATTAATTAATGAATGTCCGGTAACCTTAAATATGGGGATTCTTAATTAATGCAGCTCGTTCTCATAACGTGGTAATAAAGGGGTAGGTCAGTATTAATTCTGTGGTGAAAAGGAATTAATATTAATTAATTAATTGTATCCTGGATTGTGGACATGGGAATTAATTAATTTATAGGCCCACTTTATTATTTGCATTAGGTCATAGGTCTGGCCCAAATAAATATGTTGAATTGAGCCCAGGAGCCCATTAGGGTTTGCAACCCTAGGTCTATAAATAGACAGCTCTCTCTCATAAGTTGTAACATAGTTGAAAAACCCTAAACCTAGGAGAGAGAGTGTGGGGCGCCGATCCTGAGAGAAAGAGGAGGAGAATTTCGATTCTGGTCCTGCTCAAATCACAGATCTACGGAGTCCTCACCAGTAGTAGATCTGAACAACATTGGGATACAGATCTGAAGACCTGATCTGGAGAACAGAAATCTTATTTTCTTTTCTTTTCATTTTCGATTTTATTTTAAGAATTTAGACTTCTAATTTCTGATTCCGCAGATAAAATCGAATTGCGTGGTTGAATTGAAGTTGGAAATTCAAACGCAAAAGATCGGATCATACTCGACGGAATTACGGTAAACCTTCAATCCACAAATCTGAGTATTAAATTTATAGGAGCATGCTAGGGTTTATTATGTACTCCCTCCGTCCCGCTAGAATAGGCCCACTTACCGAATTCGGTGTCCCAATTAAATTGGCCCCTTTCCAAAAATGACAACTTTTTCACACACAACAATAAAATATTCATTCCACTAACTCATTCTACACTCACAACTCTTAATTTCCATGCCGAAAAGAAAGGGGCCTGTTAAACCGAGACGGAGGGAGTATTTAATTATGCACAATACCCATAAATCGATCCGGTTCAAATTGGTTTTGGTGATTCGGTTCACTGAAAAACCCTACAATAGGGTACTTCTCCGGCTCGTGGCGCGCGGCTATAAGGATGATCTCGTCGAGACCGATGCTCATTTTTGTAGTCCTTCTGGTCCACATACCTCGAGCTCGAGGAGATCCCTCTCGGTCGATCCTCTCGGTGCAGACTAGCGAGCGCGTAAACCTTCTGTTCGTTCAGACGCGCGATACGATTCGGCTCGTCCTCTTCCTAGTTAATCTCAGCCCAGGACTGAGTCCATATCGTAGCAAGGGTGGCTGGTCAAGTCACGATAGAGCTTCGAGGAGACGTCCAGACCATTTTAAAAGCAAAGACTGCAGTGAAAGGAGGGCAGTTCGGTATCGAGGCGAGCTCCTGGTTGAAGCACCCCACGTACGATCTCAGGGACTCCCTTTTCTTTATGCGTATGTTATTAAGCGCATCGGGATGCTTGGCCACGCGTCGGCAGTTGGAGTACTGCTTCCTGAAGGCCATGTGAAGCTCCGAGAAAGTTGAGAAGGAGCTCCTCGATAGGTTGATGAACCACTGGAAGGCTGGTCCAGTCAGGCTCGCTCCAAAGCTCTTGCACATGCAAGCCTCGCGAAGGTCACCTGGGATCGAGGTAGTCAGCATCTTCTGCTTATAGAGGGCTATGTGATCCTCCGGATTGGTCGTTCCATCATACAACTGGAACAAGGGCGGCACGAACCTCGCCGGGACATCCGTGTTGGTGATATCAGGTGTGAAAGGTGAGTCGACATAGCTGTCACGTGGTATCAGCATGTCTGGAGGGATCACTCCTGGGATGCGGCAGATGAGTTTCTCAAAATTGGCCATTCGCGCCTCGAGATGCCTCTCATACTCGCTCCGAGGCTGCTCGATAGTGAGACGCTCAGTTGGCCGGTAGGTTGTTGCTCCGGAGGGTCTACGCCCGAGATCTGATCCCGCAGGTGTGTCGAGGTCGATCGCCTCATCCAAATCATGGGCCAGGTTCTTGCAAGGATCGGTTAGCTTCTCGCCAGTAGGCGGCTCCTCGACGATGGGCTGCCTCTTGAGTGCATTCTCCCGGCGCAATTGCTCGTTTTCCCTTCACAGGGCGTGGTTGGTGGCATGCAACTCCATGATCCTGGAGTCCGTTTCTTTCATGCGGCGCCGATTCTCTTCGGCCTCCTCGGCCAGTCGTGCTAGAATAGTATTCAGCATCTCCGGAGGCACGGCCTGGGCGCCGCTGGTTTGCAAGGTCTTTCGCACCAGTTCGTCCACAGGGATGAGATCCTTCGAACCGGAAGACCCCGATGGGGGAGCCCCAGCCGTCTTTCTGGTTTGATTCCCGGCCTTCTCGTTGTCACCTGACATTGAATCAATAGGAAAAATAGTCCTAAGGGCCCCACGGTGGGCGCCAATTATTGAGGTTCGATTTTCCAGAAATCGGAGCCCTTAGAACTTAGTTAAGAACATAGCAAATAACAATGAGATAAATAAGGAATAAATGACAGAAAAATAGCGGATCAGTATTGAAACGGATGAGGAAACGTAAGTATTTGACTAGATCTATAGAGATTTTGACAGAGTTTCAGCGAGATTAAATGTGGGAAAAAAGATGATGCGGAAAAGAGCTCCAAACTCCTATTTATAGACAGGATAGGGGTTGGAGAAAGAATCCTAACCCTAGACGTCGAACACTAACGGATCGCCGCGATTTTTGGGGCGGTTCCGGGTTTCTCGGGGTCGGTTAGGGCTGCAACGGTCGGGCACCGCCAGGTTGCTAGGGTTTCCTTCTTCGCAGGTCATCGCCACCGACCCTCTCGGCTACTCGGTGTCGAGGCGATTGGTTGGTCGGTGTAGAGGTCTTGACTTAGAGGTATTTCGCCTTTCTGTTGGCCTTTGTGGTTAGACTTCCTGTAGTGGGTTGCTCATGTGGGCCGACTTGTCCATCGGGCCTGGGCCTGGCCCCAACAGTTACTTATAAAATATATTAAATGGTTTTAGTTTTACTACTTTTATTTAATTTTTATTTCTTATTAAGAAAATTAGATAAAAATAAAATTGAAATGATTAAAATAGCATTAATATAAATTGAAAAAACTAAAATCAAATTTATTATGAAAAAAAGAGAGAGAGAGAAAGAAAAGGGTGCAAAAACTCTTAACCGCCGCTAACCTATCCCCATTTCTTTAATAGAAAATAAATTTTTAAATAAGTTGTTAAATAAAAAATAATTTTTTCAATAGTGGAACATAGAATGGAGCACAAAATGTGGGACAGAGGATCTCATGCCGTTCTTGGAGCCCGAACTTATCCTCAACACTATTCCGTTATTCAATTTATTAATATTTATTTAATAGTTTTTTATAATTTTAATTTGTTATTGTTTAAATTAACTTTATAAATTTAACGGTATAGTTCACCTCATCTCTTTAGGGTATATAATATTTTTTAGTAATTAGTTTTTAGTGTTTAACCAAATTTTGATTATTAAAATTGATTAGTTCATAATAATAATTTGTGTTCTCATACTTAATTTTTAATTTTGTAATAATAATTAGTAAAATTAATAATCGAGACACTGAAAATTATTATGGAAGAGAGGATTTGATTTGGTGAGTGAAGTTGAGGAGAAGCATACTTCCCTTTCAAGAGTTTTATCAAGTCGTCAAAGCTTATATATTAAGGTCAGCCTCCGACACAAAGAGGCCATGGAAGCCATCGGGAACCCGCTGCGGCAGCTTGACGGCGGCGATAATGTCTAGAGTAGGAGACTTTGCATCCATCACCAAAAACTTAGATTCTTGGATATTCTCATCATGCACATATGTTAGTAAGTAACCGTCATCCTCCTCTGCCATTGGATTGTCGAGTTCCCTCGCCACAAAGAAGGGTTCGCCGCCGCAGCACCCAGGGCCGTAGACGCGGCTAGCCACCGTGCAACCACTCCCATCCTCATCGGGCAATGATAGGTCTAGTTTCACCACGCCCTCCCACGGTGTTTCACCTAATATTGCTGCCTGCATATAGAGGAAAATAACTATATAGCCAGAACCCTAGTTAAGTAGACACTAGAAGACGTTGACTTGATTTTGTAGACACCAATAGCCAGTTCGGTAGTTAAACTACCGAACTACATCCATTTTTTTCTAGTTCGGAAGTCAAACTTCCGAATTACTGATGTTTATCAATTCGGATTAAGCCTAATGAAGGATTATCTCAATTAACAACAATTCGGTAGTTTAACTACCGAATTGGGTGGTGTTTAATCAATTCGGTAGTTAAACTACCGAATTACATTGTTTTTCCAATTAATAACAATTCGGCAGTTTAATTGCCGGATTACTTTCCTTAATTCAAATTCTAAATTAATTTAATTTTTAAAATTTAATTTAATATTTAGGGGGTGGGGGGACAACAGGGGTTTAGGGGGTTTGGCGGTGGGGGACAGCAGGGTTGGGCACGGTGCGGTGGTGTAGCGGCGCAGTAGAGGAAGGGGGCTGGGCACTGGGCACGGTGGTGGTGCTGTCGCCGCTGCAGGGGGTGGGTGGGGGGAAGGGCTTCGGCGGACGGAGGGGGAAGGGGAAACACGATCGGGGGCGGCTGGGAGAAGGGATTAGGGCGGGCGGGGTGAAGGGGGAGGGGCGGGAACCGGGTTTGGGGTGGGGGGAAATTTTAGGAAATTTTAATTTTTTTTTTATTATTTAAGTATTTAATAATTAATATTTTTATTCTTATTTATAATTAATTTATAAATCTAGGTGTTTCAATATTTGTATGTATAAGATTATATATTAATAATAATGAATGTAGAAAATTGTATGTATAAGATAATATATTAATAATAATGAATGTAGAAATATGATATGAGAAGATAATCAACTTCAATAAAACATAGCATAATCAAAATTATGTGATTTCATATTAATATATAAGTGCAGATTTTATTCGTTTATTTTATTTGCAAAATTTAACGAATTGAAATATAGATGGGCTGAAATATCCAATATAAAACAAATACATAATTAAGTGTGAATACATATTTAAACAAATACATAATTAAAACAAATACATATTAAAACAACTACATAATTAAAACAAATACATATTAAAACAACTACTTCATTAAAGCAAATACATAAGTTTTAATCATCATCGTCCTCATCGTCTTCCTCATCTTCGTCTTCCTCCTCCTCCTCCTCCTCTTCTTCGGTCTCCTCATTGTCCCCTTCATCATTTTCTTCGGAATCATGATTTCCGTCAACATTGTAAATGCGATCAATCGGTACTATGTCTGATTTTGGATGAGATATTGAACAGTCAATTGCATCATGGCTCGGACTGTTGCATCTAGTACAGTGGGTCCAACTTCGACCTCGACCCCTTCTACTATGGAAATCCATATTCATCTGTCTACGCTCCATTTGGCGTCGCCCCCTTCCTTTGTGGTGACTTAGAAGGGTGTAATTTGGCACAAGGTACCATCCGAGATTCACCGTAGGTGTGTTATCTGGAACTGGATGGAAACCCCCGTTGAATTGTTTCAACCATGTGCGGTGGGTGTAGAATTCAGGGACCAAATCATTAATGTTGTCACCCCTAGCAAAACAAACAGCCATTGCATGAGCAAGGAAATTTTTTTACCTGCCAGTACCCGCACGAAAAATGCTCATCACCATAGTAGACCGCAAAAGTTGTTGGCTCCCCATCATCATCATATTCCGAATAGTTTATGACATTGTAAAACAATTGTACATGGTCGAACAACATAACCTCATGACTTGTGGCCTGGGATCTAATCTTCATAAACATGCTGTAGTAGTGTGGGGGAAGGAAGGTAGTGCATTTTGCAATCTCATCCCGAGCAGTATTGAAGATTGATACAGATTTTATAAGAGTTGATGCAACAATGGCTCTAATGGGCAAGAACCGAACCCCTTTGAGAGTATTGTTGTGACTCTCGGAGTTATTAGTCGTCGTGGTTCCCCAACGATGGCCTCCGTCTTTGTACAGCATCCACTGCTCCTCCGGTATTTTTTGCAGCCAATCCCACGCTTTGCGGTTCAAACCCCGCATCTCAGCCCAAGCATTTATGTATTCAGTTGATGAAATGGCTTGCCCAATCATGGTGAACACCATTCTGATGCCCTTTGTCTTGAACTTATCGAGAAAATTGCAGCGAATATGGCGAAGACAGAACCGATGCACTCCAGATTCTGGAAAACACTCAAAATGCTCACTAATAGCTCGAAGAAGACCGGCATGTCGGTCCGATATGATGCAGGTTCTTCGTTGTTGTAGAATATTAAGCCGCAAATGCTTTAAAAACCACCTCCAGCTGTGTGTGGACTCCTCATCAACAAGGGCATAGGCAATGGGCAATATATGGTTGTTTGCAGTTTTTGTAACTGCTACCAGCAATTTGCCTTTATAGGAACCACGAAGGTGTGTTCCATCCACCGAGATGACTGGAAACGTAAACTGATACGCTCTCACACAAGGACCAAATGCCCAAAACAAATACCGTAAAGGGATTCCAGCGCTTTCCTCCTTCCATGCCATGCCTTTGCATAAGTAACATCTACGTTGTAGGCTTGGCGGACATTTTCCCTCACATTCTTCACCTTATAATCCAGATCAATTTTCACATGGCGCATGATCAGACGGGATATTAGTGCTGAGGTAATGTTGCGCCCTTGACCTCTCGAGTTATCTCCGGAATAGTTGTGTCTGTCTACCCACGTGTTAAGTCGCCAAGCCCTTGCAGCCGAATCGTAAACTGCACGAGCTTGCCATTGGCATGGAGTGTGTTGACGAAGATTTGTCTGGTAAGTGGGATCTCTAGTGGAGCAGTATACCTCCCACCGTTTAGTACAGCTTCTCTTCGTGCTGTATACCATGCCTTGAGCAGCAGACCATGATGTAATGACATTTTGTAGCTGCTTCTTCGACTTGAAATAACGGCAAACCGTTATGTTGTTATCCACAGGATTCCAAAATACCGGCATATCATCAAAACGGTCGGTCAAGTCGGGATCATAATGGCCGATGTTGCTATACACGTGTGTCCCCATTTGGACACTATCATCGTCGCCATTGCTGCCCGTATCAGGGACGTATGTTGCATCATCACTGCTCGAAGCTGCAGTTTCATCTCCGCCATCATTGTGGCCGCCTTCATACTCTCCAGCAATATGGCCTCCGGCGCCACTTGCACATACTGCAGCATGCCGCCCCACACGTACTGCTAGCCATGAATCCTTGTATTGGAAGAGGACTCGTATACTCCTCTCATTGAAAATGTTGATAGTGTTCCACTCCTTGCCATCGTGAACGAACAACTTCAGCTCCAACTCCCACTGTATAGGATCCCAGCCAGTAATTTCATATACCTTTACTGAAAGTTGTGAGTAATTCAATTCATCATCAACTTCCCATGAGTAGTTTGGTTTTGAAAGATCATCATTCTCCCAATAAAAATGAACATAAAATGTATTCATATTTCTAAAGTTTCATAAGGAAAGTGGAGAAGAAGAGTGGAGAATGAAGATGGATGATGAACCATGAATTGTTTGCGTTTGCTATGAGCCTTCATATGGATGAAGCTAGAAATGTTTGATTCGGTACTGTATCTACCGAATTACTTTACGTGTCTCAATCAACCACCCAGACTGACCAAAGTACACTGCAATAATTGCAAAAAACAAAACAAAAGTAATTCGGTAGTTACAGTACCGAATTACTTTTTGTACTTCAGTCAACCACGCGTCTGAATCAGTACTGTACATCACGATATAATCCAAAAATGTTCAAAATACACTACAATAATTGAAAAAAAACAAAACAAAAAGTAATTCGGTAGTTACAGTACCGAATTACTTTGTGTACTTCAGTCAACCACGCGTCTGAATCAGTACTTGTACATTACGATACGATCCAAAAAAGTCGGGAAAAGTTGTACAAACACTTTAATTCGGTAGTCAAACTACCGAATTACATTAGTCAAACTAACATCGGCGCCAAATTCAAAATTCGAATTTTTTCGCCAAAAATTCAAATTTTTTCGCCAAAATTTTTTAAATGTATTCTGGTTCGGAAGTTAAAGTACCGAATTGAATGAAAAAATGAAAAAAAAACTGTAATTCGGTACTTTAACTACCGAACTAAATTAACTTGTTTTTTTATTTAATTTTTTGAAAATAAATTCACCCATTTTTAATTCGGCACTTTAACTGCCAAACTAAATTAAATTTTTATTTTTTTTCGCAAATATAAATTAAATATGTATATTAATATCCATTTTTAGTTCGGACCTTTAGCTTCCGAATTACATAAATTTTTTTTATTTCGAAAATAAAAATTATAAAATATAAATATATGATTTTTGTTCAATTCGGTAGTTAAACTACCGAACTGTTACAAAAAATTGAATTTTCCTTATTTGGAAGTTTAACCTCCGAAGTATTAAGAAATAAGTTGATTAGCATAAATTTTAAATTGGTTCGGTAGTCAAACTATCGAATTGGTTATTGGTGACTACAAACTTAGGGTTTTGGTTTCTTGTATCTACCTATTTAGGGTTTTGGTTAGGCATATAATTGACCCCCTGCATATACATATCTGCACATGCATGCAAAAAAGAAAAAACACAAATCATATATATATATAGAGAGAGAGAGAGTATATGGTATATAATAATAATTTTTTTTTTTTTTTTGTGTTAACAAATTAATTTATGCTTAATCAAATTAAGCTCATTGAAAAAATTCAATCCTGACCATCATTAAGAGATTTGGTGAACTACCTAGTTTTCTTTGTAGCATAAGCCGGATTAATTTCTCCCAAATCAAGAGATTTGGTGGAGAGCCGTCGCCTCTTCACCGTCTTTCTCTTCACATCAATGGTGATCTTCTCCAGCGTCGTTTGTGCCAAGTGGAAGTTCTCCAAGTATTTATTAATCAAAACACCATTTGCCGCCACTACTGTAATGGCGGCGCCGCCCTCCTCCTCCCACGCATTAACACAATGCAACATATTCATCCCCGGCGTATTGACCCACCACATTTCTCTCTCATCCTTTGCGTACCTTGGGATTATTCCCAGTCGTGGCACCTTCGCAATATCAATTCCCACCGGCGATCTTCCGCCGGCGAACCACCACGGGTTCACCACCATCTGTGTGTCGGGGAAAACGGCGTAGTTTTGCGAGACGGCGAAATCATGAATGCAAGAGCATTTGTCAATGGAGTTTATAGGCACGCACTTCTGCTTTCTACCGTCGGAGTTGACCCGGAAGAACTTCAGGAACGGGCGGTGAACGCCGTATTCGTACGCGAAAGCTTCTCCGGTGGCTCGATCGATTTTCGGGTGCGCCGTCATCCGCGCGAACGGCTCGGTAGTTAGGAAATCATGGCGGCCCAACGTCGCTATATCACCCTCCGCCGTGACTTTGACGGCGTAGGGAAGGTCCGCTTCGCAGGAGGCGAAGAGGCGGCCGCCGTGAAGATACAGTGACGTGTTCGCGCCGCCGAAACCCTGCCCCACCGGATCGAATTGGAAATGGCCGGCGAGAACTCGAGCTGAAATCATCAGCAACCGCGCAATGGAAGATGCGATGCCGCCGTTGAATGAGCTAAGAGCGGTAAGAACGAAAGGGCGGCCGGCACGTCGCTCCACTGCGTATTTGTACGTTTTGACATAGCGGCAGCAGAAGGTGGCTTTGCCTTGAGAGATTCTGACCATATGAAGCATCCCATCGCCGTCGAAGCAATGGTAAGAGCTTCTTGGGATGAACTGAGGATTTGGGCCGTTGCGGATGTAGACGCCGTCGAGGCAGGGCGGGAGGGCGCCCTCCACCACCGTGCAGGGGGTGGGGGGAAGCTCGTCGACAGGGGCGGAGTGGCCGGAGAGGACGTGGGTGGGGTGGAGGGGGGAGTCGAGGCAGTTAATGATGAAGTCATCTAGTTTGTTGAAGATGATTGGGAGAAGTGGTTGGTTGATGAATTTCTGTGCTGTGTGTTTGATGAGTTCTGATGTGATGATGGATGATCTTGAAATGACGGCGGTGGATTGACGACGATGGATTCTCCGATGAGATGAGGAGAGACGATGCAGCAAATGAGGAGTGAGAAATGAGGAACACAGAATGGCGCCTGATTCCATCTCTAATCTCTTGCTGCCTATTTACATGCAACTATACCTATTTATAGATGTGTCTCGAATAGGTTCGAGACCTTATCTATTTGATTTAACTCATGATGTAACAGGTACCTTATACGTTTGATCATTTTGAAAGCTAGCACTAAATAGCAGCTCTAACTTTAGTTCGTTATAATCTGGTGATTCATTTTTATATATATACCTTCTTTTGTGTTCTTCCTTCTCATTTTATTGTTTTTTTAATCCTTCTTGAATTTGATTATCAATATTCTTACACTTGTCAATTAATTTGGTTAAAACCCAAGTGATCAGTGTTGATGCAAGAAAAATGGCTTGATTGATAAGTGTTGGGAGTTCGTAGAGAAGGTACTGTATATTTCATTGCTTTTCACTTGAGTGCTATTTATACACATATCACTTGATTGTTACAATAAATACAAATAATGAGCTCAGAAAAATGGACAGTTACAATGATCGAATTTAAAGCATTAACGGCCACGTTCGGACGGTTACAAAACACGGAAGGTCTCTATCATCGCGGCCGTCGAGCTAGCGCCTTGGTTCGTCGAACAAGCATGGGTCGAACACTGAATTATCTCGTCGGGCATGGGCTCGTCGAGTGTGACTCAACAACAGCCCCCAAACTTTTCGTGAGGTGCGTATGGGACTCACGGAAAGTTTTTACTATCTTAGAAAGCCTCGTGGTGGACTCGTATGTTCGAGTCCCCTAGCGAGTTACGAGAGTTTCTCCATCCCCTTCTCGTGGGTAACATAAATGTGTGGGTTCGACGAACTAGGCCCGTCGTTAGTACCCGTTCGTCGCCCCCGAGACTAACCAAAAGAATTTTATGTTTCCTTTTGACTAGTCCCATGGCGCAGACTGAATCGACGATTCGTTTCTGGCCCCGCATCCGTTCATAACGAGACGCAGACCTTCCGCACGACCGTGTCGGTGCCGGAAGGTTTTTAGATTCCCCTCTCTTAGGAATTTGACAAGCATTACTTTTGCCATAATTGTTCGTCGAACTCACTTTCATGAGGTGTTGGTTTTTATTGAAAGGTATCGATATTACTTTCGTTCAAATGGCGGTCCGCCCTTTCAAATCCCGCGCAGATTAGTTGCAATAAATACGGTCACACGTGTCGCGCCCCTACTCGCCGAGAGGAAAAGGTGAATCCCGCATCTCAAGGGAGCGTCTTCCAAATCGTATTAAGATCGCCTCCCCCAATTCTTCTCCGTCGCCAGAATTCCAGAGTGCTTCAACCCTTCAGGCAACATCTTCACCCTCAAAGTCACGATTCCAACAGAAAAAAGCCCCCTTCTTCGCGATTCCGGCGCCTCCACACGGTACACTCTCATTCTCTATTTCGTAAATTCCGCGTTAGTTTTTTAGGGAAAATATGTCTGATAATTCCCGCCGAGACACCTCCTCTTCCCCTTCTACTTCCGGTGCGGATGACTTCCTGGCGCCGGGGACGTTTCCAGCGAATTACGACAGCCGGTTCAAGGGTGTGTTAGTCACAGCCTGTTCCCGTATATCAAAAACTTCCCTAAATCACACCTTCACGACGTACGGCATACCCCCTGAAATTAAAGCCATCGCGCCTAGGCTTTACGACCATCCTCATAGGCCTCCCGTCGGTTTCACGGTGTTTTCTGCTAGGGTTTTCGAGAAAGGGATAAACCTGCCCCTACACCCATTTTTCGTCAGAGTCTTAGACCACTACGGCATAGCCCCCATGCAGCTAGCCCCCGTTGCTTGGTTCAATATGCTCGGTACCCTTTTAGTTTTCAGAGAGGCGGGGCTCGGCGAACCCACAGTTAGAGAGTTCGTCGATCTTTATGCCTTAGTACATAGGTCTAAAGAAAGCTACTGGTACTTCTCCAAGAGACACCATCAACCCAAACCACTAGTGCTTAAAACCCCGTCTAATATGAAAAACTGGGCCCAACAATTCTTTTATCTCGGGATTCCCGACGCACGTCCTCGACTCAGGGGTCACTTTCACAATCCCACTCGTAAGTTTCCCATCGTACCTCACTCGTCGCATGTGATTTCTTTGTACTTATTTTATTTCGTTTGTTATACAGTGTACGAGCCCTTTGACCTCACCGAAGAAGAGCAGAACCGACTTGACAAAGCTTACGCGGTTAGCGACAGGAAATTCAAAACCCTTCGTCGCGATCGCTACGTCGACGCTGAAGGAATTCACGAAGCCATGGAGAGACCAACCGGCAGCGCCCTACGAGCGATCCTAGACCAGAAGAAGAAGAAGCGAGGCTCGTCGAACAAGAAGAAGATAGGCGGCCATCCGCCCAAGCTGACACAAGGCGAAGGCTCCACCAGACCCCGGAGTAAGCCAGCCGTCGAGAAACTAACCGTCAACCCCGACGACACCATGGACGATTCGACATCCCGAACCAACCCCGAAATAGAAATATCGAAACCTCAGAACAAGAAGCCCCGAAACCAAAAAGAAGATCCAACAACGGAGAGCTGGGAGAGGACGATCACGAACCCTGACATGGGAATTCGTACCGACGACGGCCACCTTCAAGATACTGGAGCAACGAGGACCGTCCTCGCTCGCGAGCCTGATTCGTCGAGGCCAAGGGACCCGGCGACCGACGAGGAGTCGTTGAATTCATTCGGATGCTGCTCGCCGGCCCACCATGGAACACCCCCAGCACTCCCTCTGGCCGAACCTTCACGCACTTCCGCGAGATGCTCCTGGTAAAGCTTTTCACCCCTCTTACTCTTCGCTACTATTTTGAACACAAATACAATAACGCAACCCTCTTGCCCCCCAGAGCTTCGATGACCTCCGCGGCGACTACTTTGAAGTGATGAACTCGGAGCACGCCTGGATGCAGCGTTCTCACGAAACGAGCAGCGCCTTCACCCAAGTCAAGGGGGAGATGGGCTGAACTTACCGCCCTGCATGCCCAATCCGTAGCTGAGTCGTCGAAGTTCCAACTTCTTAATGGCAACCTTTTGTGGGAGAAGGCTGAATTGTCCGAGAAGATCAACGCTCTTCAGTCTGAGAAGGAAGCCGCCGACAAGCGGATCGCCGAGGATGCGATGGAGGCCATGCACAGCCATACGTGCACCCAGGTCAAGGAGTTGATCTCGGCAAAATACCCTGACCTGGACTTGAGCTTCCTAGAGCCCGAAGAAAAGAACGACGACGACGCAGAGGAGAGGGAGGCGAGCACGACGACGACGAAGAGGAGAGGGAGGGCGAGAACGACGACGGCGACTTGACTAATCAAAAAATGTAATAGCTTTTCAAATTAGTTTGTTTTTTAGCATCGGGTATGTAAACCGAACCAAACATGGCCTCGTACTACTTTTGGAAAGAACTGTCATTCTCAATTGCAACTCTGATCATTGGACGAACCATCGTTATTAATCAGTCGAAGCACGTTAAAATATTTCCGAAAACAAAAGACACATTCCTTTAATGAAATACAGAAAAACACTTTTCGCAAACAAAAAGACACAGTTTTAATGGAATAAAAAGCACTCCAAATAATCTCTACTTGAAACAAACGCACCGACGAACTAGACTCTAACTAGACTCAAACTAGATTCAAGCCGTCTACTTTCAGAAGTAAAACCTCTTGAGGTACTTTACATTCCATGCGTTTGGGACATCTTTCCCTTCGGGAGTCACCAGGCAGTATGCCCCATTCGCCACTACCTTTGACACAACATAAGGCCCCTCCCAGTTGGAAGCCAATTTTCCCGCATCCAAGTCCTTCGTATTTTGGAATACGTAGCGCAGAACCCAATCTCCCACTCTAAAGGAACGAAGCCGGACCGACCTATTACAGTAGCGGTCCACCGCCATTTGCCTCAACTCCATATTCCTTGAGGCCTCCATCCTACCTTCGTCGAGGAGCTCTAGATCACCGAACCGGTTCTGCTCAAGACCCTCCTCATCAAAAAACACGACCCTGGGACTTCCTTGGATCACCTCCACCGGGGTCACTGCCTCGACCCCATAAGCTAGAGAGAACGGAGTCACCCCTGTCAACGACCGTGCAGTGGTTCGGTATGCCCAGAGTACCCCCGATAACTCCTGCACCCAGGCACCCTTCGCCTGTCCTAACTTTTTCTTTAAAGTGCCAATAATAGTCTTGTTCATCGACTCCGCCAATCTGTTAGCCTCTGGATATCGTGGCGTCGACAGAAGCACCCGTATCCCGAGGTTGGCACAGTAATCCTTGACTCTTTTGCCGACGAATTGCCTGCCGTTGTCAGTAATTATCTCCCTAGGCAACCCAAAGCGGCACACCAGGTTCTTCCAGATGAAAGAGATCACCTCCATTTCGCGAATCCTTGCCAGAGGTTCCGCCTCTACCCATTTAGTAAAAGAATCCGTCGCTACCAAGACATACTGCCGACCCGCGAGACCCTTCGGAAGTTGTACCACAATGTCGAGCCCCCAGCGGTAGAAAGGCCACACTGGTATGTTGGCATGTAGCAACTCCGCCCTTAAATACGTCGTTCCCGCGAACCTCTGATACGCGTCGCATTTCTTCACCCATTCCTTCGCGTTCCTCCTCAAAGTAGGCCAAAAGAAACCGGCTGAAATCACCCGATGAGCCAGGCTTCTGTGGCCCACATGGTTGCCGCAACTCCCGGAATGAACTTCCCGAAGAAGGGTCGATACCTCCCCCTCACTGACACACCGTAACAATGGTCCTTCGAACGTCTTCCTATATAATCTGCCATCAAGAAGCGCGAATCGAGATGCCCGTCGGATCAACCATGCCGATTCCACCGGGGATTCGAACAGTGCTCCACTCCGCAGATATTCGACGAACGGGGTCATCCAGTTAGTTGAATTGTCATCGACAGGGAAGACCTCCCTTCGATCTTTGTTTATGTCAGCAGCCGGCCACAGAGCCGTGATTACCGGTACCACCCTCGATCCCCCTTTCTTAGCGGCGGCAGCGAAGCCGGCGAAAGCATCGGCGTGCCCATTCTCCCCTCTCGAGATGTGTTCAATTGACACCTCGTCGAACTTCTTCATCTCCTCGTCGACCACGGCCCGATAAGCCACCATGCGGGGATCTTTTACCTGAAACTCTCCTTGGAACTGTCCTGCCACGAGTTGGGAATTCGTCTTGATGTGGACCCTCTTGATGTGCAATGCTGTTGCGAGGCGTAGTCCCGCTATCAGTGCCTCGTACTTTGCCTCATTGTTCGTAGCTTTAAAATCGAAATGGATTGCCCTCTCGACCACAATTTGGAGCGGGGACACCAACAACACCCCGGCTCCGGCACCTCCGGAATTGCTAGATCCGTCGATGAAAAGATCCCATACTTCGGATTGTCCATTATCCTTAAAGACTTCGACCTCGGCCTGAAGGTGCAGTTTGAAGGTGCAGTTCAGGTGTGAACTCAGCGACAAAGTCCGCTAGGAATTTACTCTTGATTGTCGTTCGAGGTCGAAAACTTAAACCGTAACCACCCAACTCAATTGCCCACTTCATTACGCGTCCCGATAATTTGGGCCTCGCCATAACATCGCGGATAGGGAAATTCGTCACGACTGCAATTTCGTGGCACTCGAAGTAAGGACGAAGCTTTCTAGAACACACCACCAGAGCCAACCCCAACTTTTCTAACGCCGAGTACCTGGTCTCCGCATCTAGTAACGACCGACTCACATAATACACGGGGTACTGCGACCCATCATTTTCCCGAACCAAAACCCCGCTCACCGCGCGGCCCGATACAGCCAGATAGAGCTGCAACACCTCGCCCGCCTTTGGCTTCGACATAATAGGGGGTGAGGTCAAATAAGACTTGATCTCCTGTAATGCTTCGTCGCACTCCTCCGTCCATTCGAACCGTTTGGCTTTTCTTATCATTTGGAAGAACTTACACGTACTGTCAGAATAGCGAGAGATAAACCGACTCACCGCAGCGAGCTTTCCAATCATTTTTTGTACCTCTTTAACATTCGTCGGCGGGGCTAACTCCTGAATGGCCCGAACCTGCGTGGGGTCGACCTCGATCCCTCTCCTGCTGACGACGTATCCCAAAAACTTTCCCGAAGACACGCCGAACAGGCACTTAGTTGGATTTAACTTCATCTGATATGCATCCAGAACATCAAAGGCCTCTGCTAGATGCGCCAAATGATCTTCTCGTTTCCGTGATTTCACTAACATGTCATCAACATACACCTCCATCGTACGACCGAGCTGTCGGGCGAACATCCGGTTCATCAGACGTTGGTACGTCGAACCGGCATTTTTCAGACCAAACGGCATAACCCTGTAGCAGTAAATGCCTCGGTCGGTAACAAAGGTTGTACTCTCCTGATCTCTTTCGAACATTGGGATCTGATTGTAGCCGGAGAAGGCATCCATGAAACTCATCACCTCATGCCCTGCGGTTGAGTTGACGAGCCGGTCTATGTGCGGTAGAGGGAACGGATCCTTCAGGCATGCTTTGTTAAGGTCCGTATAGTCCACACAAACCCTGTTCTTCCCGTTCTTTTTCTTTACTACGACAACGTTGGCCAACCAACTAGGGTACTTTACCTCTCGGATAAACCCTACCTTCAGCAGATTCTCGACTTCTTCGGCTATAGCGATGTTTCGTTCCGGAGCGAACCTCCTTTGCTTTTATATGACTGGTCTGGCACCGGGACTCACTTGCAATCGATGTGTGATGATCCGCGGATCGATTCCAGGCATATCCTTGTGACTAAAGGCAAATGAGGCCCTCCTAGAACGTAGGAATGCGACTAGTTGCGCCTTCAGCCCCTCATCCAGATTTTTCCCCACAAAAGTTACCTTTGATGGGTCACCCAGGTCCAATGCCACTTCCTCGGCCTTTTCAACCTCCCCGACCATTCCGATTGTACGCAACATAACTGCATAGCAGTCCCTGGCAGCGTGCTGCTCGCCATGAATCGCTCGAACCCC
>JAPKLW010001227.1:104007-158793 GCA_026898455.1 Plectranthus barbatus
ACCTCTTTTCCAGGGCGGCCATTTTCCTGTTCCCCTCTTCCTCGTCCGAATGGCGACTTATAGTTCGGGAGGATCCGCGTGTCCTCCAAGTTTTGCTCACAGAGCTCCGGCGGGAGCGACTGCGACCAGATCTGCCGCTGCTAGCCCGACTTTCTTCCTCGCTGTTCCGCTCTCAGAGGCGGGCCAACTCACCGCGGAGTCGAGCGGTTTCAAGGGTGGTTCTGCGGTTTTCTTCTCGCAGGAGATTCACCTCCTCCTGCATTCTCTGCATATCCCGTTCAAATTCCTCACGCCTTGCTGCCTCCGACATCCGACTCTCGTGTTGACTTGCTTCACTCATTTTACTTTGTCTAACGTATTCCCTTTCTCTGTGAAACGAAAATTTCCCACAGACGGCGCCAATTGTTGATGCAAGAAAAATAGCTTGATTGATAAGTGTTGGGAGTTCGTAGAGAAGGTACTGTATATTTCATTGCTTTTCACTTGAGTGCTATTTATACACATATCACCTGATTGTTACAATAAATACAAATAATGAGCTCAGAAAAATGGACAGTTACAATGATCGAATTTAAAGCATTAACGGCCACGTTCGGACGGTTACAAAACACGGAAGGTCTCTATCATCGCGGCCGTCGAGCTTGCGCCTTGGTTCGTCGAACAAGCATGGGTCGAACACTGAATTATCTCGTCGGGCATGGGCTCGTCGAGTGTGACTCAACAATCAGTATTCACATAATCCGGGTATTTCCAATCAACTCTTTTTTTTCATTAATAAAAGATGTTGAATATTTATAAGAATTGTTATACCACGGAGTGCCCCAAACAGGGAAGCTTGACCCGTATGGTCAGAAAGAGTGATACGAATATGTAGGTAGATTGATCGAATGGCTCAATGCGGTCCGAGTCAGAGATGATCAATCAGAAATTGTCAAATTGCAGGGATCAAGGGATTGAGGATTAATAGCATGAAGAGATGCAATTTACTCAAAATATGAGATATCTCCGTGATTGATCCCAAGAATTAAGTGACTTTCTTGTAATAGATTTTTAGTCAATATAATAAGAGAAGGAGCAAACATAAAAGCTCTAATCAATCTTCTGGAGAAACAGTCCAATTTAAATTTTTCTTAGTACTCTTTCAATCATAAATTATTCAAGTTACAACAAGAATCATTTTTTATTATATTACAAAATTCTAAATACGAAATAAGATATCAGTTATTTACTATAAAACTTCATATTTCTTTTAAAAGCCTGGAAGTCACCAAAGAAAAATCAGAAAATAAAATTGGCATATAAAAGGTAGTAACTAGAAAAAGTATATAATTACTATTTTTCAAAAAGTATTTTTATTATGTATACAAGACAATGACGAACAATGTAAAAAGTTGTGTGCTAATATAAAAAAATCCACTTAATAGTAAAAGCTTGAGTAATAAGACTGTTTCAATTTTGTCAAATAAATTACTTCCTCTATCCCTCACCATTAGTCCCATAGGATTTGCACACAAATTAATGCAAAGAAATTTAATTAGTAAAATAATGCATTTAAAAAAATAGTGAAGTGTAAATGTGCAAAATTACCTAAAGACAAGGAGTAGTATTACAAAAAGAAATGATTAAACAAAATTGATGGGAAATGAGAGCCTGAAAATAAGATTTTCTCACACATTTATAAATATGATCGTACTTCTATAAATACACCTCAAATTCACACTTCCTACACATTAAAATATCAAATTCAAAATTACAAAATTAGATTACACATGGGGGCCAAAAAAAATGTTTTACTTTCGTTGAAGGAGGAAATAATGCAGTTCCTCCTTCCTCCTTGGTAACTACATTAATGGACAACCAAGAAGAGGGAAGATGACTGAGGCTGCAACAAAGTTCAACTGCTGCATGAAGACAATTTCAAGGGTTTGCAAAAGAGCAAAGAGAAAGGGGTGAAGTCATACATGTGCTGGGAAATAGATTCAAAAGAGTCAAAGAGGTAAAACATGAGGTAAACATTCAACAAATCTCACAAGTTCCATATCAAAAAAGAGGGACAATTAGAGCTCTAGCAGATAACATAAATGTTCCTAAATCTGTAGTGGGAAGATGGGCTAAATCACATCTGATCAAAGCACACACTAATGCAATCAAACCAGTTTTGACAGCTCCAAACAAATTATCTAGGTTGAGTTTCAGTTTGCAATCTATAGAGTATGTGCAAGATCTGAACATCCTAAGATTCAAGACCATGGAGAATGTGATACATATTGATGAGAAATGATTTTACCTAACCAAAACTACACACAAATACTACATCACAGAACATGAAGAAGAAAAGCATAGAACATGCAAAAGCAAAAAATTCATCACAAAAGTTATGTTTATGTGTGTTGTGTGTCGCCCCATATTTTCATAGCAAGGCAATGTGATTTTTGATGGTAAAATAGGCATTTGGCCATTCACTGAAGAAGTTGTAGCTAAAAGGAATAGTAAAAAGAGGGTTGCGGGAACTTTGGATACAAAACCGATAGAATCAATCACAAAGCAAATGATTAAAGATTGCTTGATCAATCAGGTAAAAAGTTTACATTTCTTTGAGTGTGATGCATGTAAGAATGAACTAATGTTGGTAGAACCACTATGAAATGCACATATTGTAATGCAAAGCATGTTTTGTTGATTAATGTTGTTGTAATATTGATTAATTGTTGTAATGTTGTTGAATTCCCAGATTGTACCAGCTATTAAAGCAAAATGGCCTGCATGTTTAAGTAAAAACATCTACATTCAGAAAGATAATGCAAGGCCACACAATGGAAATTCAAATCCAGATTTTAAAGCAATTGCGAATGATGATGTATTTAAGATATCATTAGAGCAACAACCACCAAACAGTCCAGATTGCAATGTTAATGATTTAGGGTTTTTAGAGCAATACAAAGTCTGCAAAAACAACATCAATGCAAGGATGCAAAATGATTTAGTTAGTGCAGTGGTGAATAGCTTCAATATTCTCGAACCAATGACACTAAACAAGGATTTTTTTTATCCCTACAGTGTTGTTTACAGGAGATAATGAGAGTTAGGGGATGCAACTCCAACAAGCTACCACATATGAAGAAAAATGCATTACTACTGCAGGTGAGTTGCATAAGGATTTAGAAATACCAAAGGAGTTGGTTAAGGATAGCATTGAACACTTAATACAGGAAGGGTATTCAAATGGATTAGAGAGTCTGATTGATGATTTAGGAGTTGTGATACCATAAATGGGGTTGTATGCCTTTTTTTTGTAAAGCTTAAAGATGAATGTGGTTTTTGTAACACATTTTAGTTAATGCATGTGATTTTTGGAATGCATTAATGAAAAAAAAAAGGATTTTAGTTGAATGACAACATTATTCTATAGCTTACACACCAAACAATTTGATGAAACCACTTCAAGGCTGGTAAAATTAACACATTTCAAAACATTGCATCACCAATGTGTTCCATATATTTCAAGTGTGTGCATATAAATGTTTTAATCATCTCAGATCAATAGCTCTGTAATCCCACTACATAATCAAAGAACCAACAAAGTAGACAGTCATCTAAACATAACCAACAGCCAAACCACAACCATGATAACAGAACCAACAGAGTCATCTAACAGATAAACAGAACCAACAGAGTCATCTAACATGATAAAAAGAACCAACAGCCAATAGCCAAACCAATAGCCATTTAATAGAACCAACATGCAATGAAACAACAATCTAACAGAACCAACAAAGTCGAACCACAACCATTTAATAGAACCAACAGAGTCAATTAACAAAACCAACATGCAATGAAACAACAATCTAACATAACCAACAGAGCCGAACCACAACCATTTAACAGAACCAACAGAGCTAATCTAAACATGCAAAGAAAGAAGAACCAACATGCGAAGAAACAACCATCTAACATAACCAACAGAGCCAAACCATAGCCATTTAACAGAACCAACATAGCAAATCTAAATATGCGAAGAAGAAGAACCAAGAATTGAAATCATTGGATATTAGGGAAATAAATTTCCCAAATCATGCAAACCACAACCAACTTCTCCTCCCTCGGACACCCTCCCTCGTTGTCTTCAATCGGCGACCTAGCCCACTCAGAGGTGTAAGGACCGCTCAGACACCCTCCCTCAATTGAATCATAGTTGTTGGCCATCCACGCCCCCAAACCACCGGCGGCAACGACGCCCTCAGCACATGACACCGACAGTGAGAAGTAGTAGTCGGCCATCCACGTCTACGTGACACCGGCGGTGAGAAGGGGCGGATGCAAAAAAGGTAGAATTTTAGAAAAGGACAGAATAGAGCAAGGACTCAAGGAGCTGTCGGTGTAGGGGACGTCATGTGCACGATCAACTGGCTGCGGGGCAATAGCAGTTCAACGGTCGGAGGGGAAGCAGGGGACAACAACATCGACGGTATAGGGGACGTCACCTGCACGGCCGACTGGCGGTAGGGGCAACAACAGTTCAACGGCCGGAGGAAAGCAGGGGGAAACAACATCGACGAAGGTGCAGTCATCATCACGGATCAATAATGAGAGGGGCGGCGGTAAAGAGAAGGTCCGATTGTTAATCGGAAGAAGAGGGGAGGCGAAGGATCGAGAGGAAGAGAGAATTTAGGGTTCATGTGAAAATGGGGGACAAAATGCATTAGGGTGGATAATATGCGGCGGGGGCGGGGGGTCATTTTTCTTAAAGTTGTAGGGGTATTTAGGTACTTTCACATTTTCTTTTCTTTTTTTTTTAATTTTTTAAAAGATTAAAAAATTGTTTTAAATTTGCCAAAATTAGTAAGGGGACTAAGAGTGTGGGACGGACGAAAATGAAAAGTGGGACTAATAGTGCGGGACAGAGGGAGTATTAATCGAATATCTCTAGTGTGAAGAAATTTTAAATCGATCAATTTTGGCTATTAAGGTAGAACCGCTCCATTTGTAAAGAGAGAATAATGGGGACAATTAAACTTTTCTCGTACATCTCTTCAATTAGCATTTCACCCGTGCGTTGCATAAAATTATTATAATTAAATATTGTAAAAAATGTAAATATATTAAATATTATTTATAATTTTAATATATCAATATATATCATAATATAAGTGCAATTATTATATAAATAATAATTGTGTATATAGAAATGCTTAATAAGTCTACTCGGGTAGCAAGTGATTAAAGCTCTTTATTTACTTCTAATAAGTCATAAATTGGGGCAGGATTGAAAACAATGATTTCTATTTAAAAAATCAATGCTTAATTACTAAAATGGAAATTTATATAATAATTTCTAAAGACTCTTGTATAATGCATTAAATTAAGATTTTAAGTCCTCGAAATTTAATTCGTAAAACAACTATATATAATTATCTTGAAAATAGGATTCTTAAAAAAAGACCAATTCATTTCAATGATTGATCTTAAATTTTATTAATTGTCATGTGGCACAAGAAACTATCAATGAAAATTAGGGGTGACAATTCGCGCAGATCAAATCCTTATTGTATTAATACGTTAAGTCTCAATTTGTATTTGATTTGTTAAGAGACGGCTCAATTCGTATCTAAATTCAATCCGTTAAGCTTAAACTTGAATCCGCACGTTAATGACATAAATCCAATCTGTTAGCACGATAATGATCACACAGCAATCCGATCCGATTACAACATAATAAAAATTCAAAATAAATGGAAAAAATAAAAATTGAATAATAATAATATGATAATGTTGTTTGAATTAAATAAGATTGCATTAATATAAATAATAAAATTTAAATTTGGTAACTATTAAATAATTATAAAAAATAAAATAAAATACTTTTATCGATATATTAACAATGTAATAATATTTTTACCTTTTCAACAAATAAATCTTGCACCTACGTTTTGATTCTAGTAAAATTGATCGTGTAGCACCTACATTTGATTGTAGTACAATTAATTTTCCATTTAATATAATTATATAAATAAAACAATAACATTGGCGGAAATAGTTAAATGGGACTATTTTCATTTAATGTTGATCCCGGTTTTATCAGTAATTGTAAGTTGCACAGTTATATATCATTTATTTTACGGTAAGCTTGCACTTTGTTGAAGATGACTGCATTCTGCTGAGCCGTCTTGATTCAGCAGATTACTAAGAATTTGATTCAGCAGATTGCTGAGAATATTCTGTTGAGAAGATCTGTTGAGGTAGTTAGCAGATCATGAAGTCTGCTGAGACATGTTTGCTAGATGTTGAGATTGTTTGCTAAAGCAAGAATGTATGTGTAGCTGCTGAAGTCGATGCTAGGAGAATTAGCAGAGTAAATTTCAGTAGAGTGCTGAGGTTTGGTGCTGAGGAGTTCAGCAGAGTAGAAAGTCGGATGCTGAGATCATTTTAGCAGATGCTAGATTCAGCAGAGTCGTATTTCATACTTAGAAAGTTGTTACTATATTTTGTGAATTAGTTTTTGGAAGACACGTGTCAAGGAGTGATTAGTTGAATTTGTTATAGTCGTTTGGCCGTTAGGATCGAGCTTCCTGCTTCGTTATTGATCGGTTATTCTGTTTGGAATTGTAGTATAAAAGTGAGGTGAGAGATTCAGTGAAGAGAGAGAAGTTTTAGATTCTGTGAGAAAAATTAGAGAGAGAGAAAAATTAGTGAGATTGTATTGAGGTTTTCTTCTCTCATTTCTGTATTCGATTCAAGAAAGTTAATAAGAAGTACGTGTGTTCTTGTTCATTCGTCTGCTATTGTGGCTTGTTCGAACCCGATTTAACAAGTGGCGCCGTCTGTGGGAAACCACCGATTGCACGAGTTCAAGCGAGAGCCTCGATCGTGAATTCGCACAAAGATTCAGAGTACGGTCCAAGAAATCCATCTCTCTAAGTGAGCATTCGATAATTCTCGTCTTCTTGGATTTCGGATAATTTGGATTCTTGATATTGGAGTAGTTTCGTTGAAAGATTTAGACCGCTTGTTATTTGAGATTGTGATTGATTGTTGTTACTATTCTGGTAAATTTTGTTTTGGTTTTCTGTGGCATTACATTCATGGCTGGGAGTCGATTTGAGATCGAGAAATTTTTGGGGAAGAATGATTTCGGGCTCTGTAAAATCAAGATTAAAGCTATCTTAACCAAAGAAGAGCTGGCCGATGCTCTCCTACCTGATGCTGACAAAGCATTTGTGGGAGAAACTGCTGAGAAGAAGGCAAAGCTTATGGACAGTGCGATGAGCACATTACTGCTTAGCCTTGATGACAAGGTAATACGAGAAGTGTCGAGGGAAAAGACACCGGCCAAAATATGGAAGAAATTGCAGAGCCTCTACATGACGAAATCCATTGCCAACCGTATATACATGAAGAAACGGTTGTATAGTTTCAATTTCACAGACGAGAAGAACCTCCTGGACCAGTTGGATGAGTTCCACAAGGCTATAGATGAGCTTGAAGGAATTGGGGTAGAAATTGATGATGAAGACAAGGCGATACATCTTCTCAACGCCCTTCCAAAGTCCTACTCGAACGTTCACGATGCAATGGTGTATGGCAGGTCCGAGGTTATAACTCTCGAAGAAGTGTTGGCTGCCATTAAACAGAGAGAAATGGAGAAGCAGTCTGATGGAGAAAGTCATGATCAGTCAGGTATGGGGTTGTTTGCTAAGCGGGGGCCACCAGGCAAGGGAATTGAGAGGCAGCCGGAAAACTAGTCAAGTGATTACAGAAAGATGAATCACAATTCAGAAAGGGGTGGTTACAGAAAGGAATTCTTTCAAAAGGGGGATTTCCGATCATCCCAATTTCAAGGAAGAGGCAAGTCATTCTTTGATCCATCTGAGAGTAAGAATTTTCAGCATCAAAAGGAAACAAGGATTTGCAATTATTGCAAGAAGCCAGGGCACTTGATAAAAGATTGCTATACTTTGAAGGGTAAGGAATTAGTTAGCAATCGAAGTAATACTGTGGAAGCTGTGGACATTCAGCAAGATGAGGTATTGAACATTGCTGAAGGAAAAGGAAGTAATGAATGGATTCTTGATTCGGGCTGCTCGTTTCATATGTGTCACCATATGGAATGGTTTATTGAGTTGAAACTCATGGAGCAAAGTTCAGTTGTACTTGGGAATAACCATATCTGCAAGATAAGTGGTATTGGTTTAATTAGAATACTGAACCACAATGGAGAACCGAAGTTGTTGACGAATGTGAGATACATCCCAGAGGTGAAAAGGAACCTCATATCTCTTGGAGTTCTTGAATCAAAGGGATTTAAGTTTAAAGGATTAGATAACAAAATTACGGTTAGTAGAGGTGGTCGAGTCACTCTAAAAGGGAAAAGAGTGAACAACATTTATTGTCTATCTGCAAAAATAGTAGCTGGTCAGAGAGACATTACTAGAGATGCAAGTGAATTAGGATCAATCAGCTGTGAGCAAGTTGAATTCAGAAACAAGAAACCAAAATCAGCAGTTAATAAAGAATTTTCAGAAGAGAATGAAGGTGCTCAAGTCAATGATTTGGAGAATTATGGGTCAGCGTGTGATAGAGTTAGGAGGGAGATGCATCCTCCTAAGCATTCTGGTGAAAATATTGTGAAATTTTTTAATTCGAATGTGGTCGAAGAAAGAGAAAGTGTGGAATCCCAAGATTGTGAAGAAGAAGTTGTTAGCAAGGAAGAAAATTTGTGGAGATTAGTTGCAGAGCATAAGTCGTTTGATTGCAGGTTGAAATATAAGGTGAAAACAAAATCTGTTGTTCAATGTCTGGAAAGCATTTTGATGTTGTTGATGTTGTGTATCAGCATAGCAAGTGGATTCTTGTCAGATTCAGGGAAGTTACTATGGGAAGCATTTGTGGGTAGTCTGATATGTCTTAAAGATGTGCTGAAGTGTAGTTCGATAGTTGGAGCAACAAAGAAGTGGAAGATGAAGGAGTGTGAGTGTGCAGTCAGGAGGGAGATTGTTGCAGATGACTGCATTCTGCTGAGCCGTCTTGATTCAGCAGATTACTAAGAATTTGATTCAGCAGATTGCTGAGAATATTCTGTTGAGAAGATCTGTTGAGGTAGTTGGCAGATCATGAAGTCTGCTGAGACATGTTTGCTAGATGTTGAGATTGTTTGCTAAAGCAAGAATGTATGTGTAGCTGCTGAAGTCGATACTAGGAGAATTAGCAGAGTAAGTTTTAGCAAAGTGCTGAGGTTTGGTGCTGAGGAGTTCAGCAGAGTAGAAAGTTGGATGCTGAGATCATTTCAGCAGGTGCTAGATTCAGCAGAGTCGTATTTCGTACTTAGAAAGTTGTTACTATATTTTGTGAATTAGTTTTTGGAAGACACGTGTTAAGGCGTGATTAGTTGAATTTGTTATATTCGTTTGGCCATTAGGATCGAGCTTCCTGCTTCGTTCTTGATCGGTTATTCTGTTTGGAATTGTAGTATAAAAGTGAGGTGAGAGATTCAGTGAAGAGAGAGAAGTTTTAGATTCTGTGAGAAAAGCTAGAGAGGGAGAAAAATTAGTGAGATTGTATTGAGGTTTTCTTCTCTCATTTCTGTATTCGATTCAAGAATGTTAATAAGAAGTACGTGTGTTCTTGTTCATTCGTCTGCTATTGTGGCTTGTTCGAACCCAATTTAACAACACACTTATCCAAACTGGTGGTGACGAGTCAGTTTGATTTGTCAAATCTTAGTTTGGTACTTATGTCCAAGTATGCTTAGAGTCAGTTTCAAATTATACTGACACTTGAATGTTGAGTTTGAAATATGTGTATACTGATGAAATTAAAACAATAAATAAGATAAAGGTTATAGTGGTTCAGACTCTAAAGGTCCTACGTTCACTCTTCAGACTCGAAGTCTGGAAATCCACTAAGATTAGGTTACTGATAAGCTGTATTTAGCAGCTAGCAAATAAATTTTACACCCTAAGGTGTCCGATCCCACAAGAACTGTGCAACGAAATATCTGAGTACTAGCTATAGTCTTTAGAACATAGAAGTTTGAGGAAGTTGAAAAAGGGATTTTATTTTGAAATCTAAAGATGACAATTGCATAAAATTAAAGGTTTTGAAAAGATAATAATTAAAGATACAGATCCTAGGGCAGATATTCTAAACTTCAACATGCAAAATTATCAACTCACTAATGGGAATAAATTAAGATTCATGTGGATTAAATTCCTTGGTCAGACAATATAGTCCTAGATTGTTAAATTGTGACTATCTCCTCTCGGTCTCTAGAACACAAATTCAACCAATCTCAATAATTATCTAATTAATTCTTACACGTGATTCTTCCTTTTGAGACACAAAACAAGTATAATTAATTTCATCTTCCTATTACCAATTTTCACCTCTCGGTCTTTCAATTGATAACTATAAACCTAGATCCAAATTCATCTCTCGATCCTTCTTCAAATCTTGATTCAATTAATTAAGTTTAGGAAATTAAACCATGCTTTAGAGTTGATTTCATTCAAACATGCATCAGAAAAAAGTATCACAAGCCCTAGAACCTGCTAGGGTTTCTAGCCACAAACCATGACTGAGAATAAAACAAACATATTATTAATTACCTAAGGAATTGAAGAGGAACCTTCAAAGTCTTGTAAAAACTCCAATGTCTACAATATTCTCCACAAAATTCCAGCTTAAATCAGAGATTAAAACTAACTAAATTCGTGCCCTAATGAGTTCATATTTATAGAGGATCAAAAACATCTCAACTAGGTATTGGGCTAAAATAATATTTTAAAACAAGCATTTTTTCCTTCTCGGACTTATGTGCCGATCGAAAAGGAGCCTGTCGATCGACACACATTTAAGTCGAATTTCGGGTTCTCCTCCATGTCGATCCAGCCTCTCTGACCTCCGTGTCGATCGACATACAGGATGTCGATCGACATGCCTGCACATGTCGAGCCTCTTTCTTCTGCCTTGCCTCCGATAGACATCCAACCTCTGTGTCCATCGACATGCACCACGTCGATCGACACATAGGTAATGCTTCGGGATTTTGGCTCGTCTTCCAACTTGGTCGACTTCCCGTGTGTCAATCGAAGCGACAACCCTGTGTAACTCCTATTTTTTTGGATCCGTCCCTGCCCATACACATTCCATCTACTATCAAATTCATACCCATAGTGATTCCCGACAGTTAAATACTGAAAGATCATGTTTAGTCTTTAATACGAATTTTCAAAGTGAATGATTGATTAATATAATGAGGGCGCTGAAGACAAGTCAAGATTGTTTCTCTTACTTTTCTACACGACACCGTTTCCTTGTCAAACAATCAATGCCCAGTTCCCTGGAACCATCATCATAATTGCTGCTAACTTTTTTGTTAATGTAGTGTGAACTCATTTTTAATTACATTGCTTATTTCTATCATATTCTACTTGATGATATACTTAATTTGAGGCCAAACCTTCAACTCTAATATAAATTATGTCATTTTTTCGAATTTAGTACAAACTATCATTTTTTTCAATTAAATGATTAAGCAATCAGAAATTATACAAACACAAATATAGGATAAAAAAAATTCTCGCAATACAAAATTGATCTTGCTCATTAGAAATCCTCATATTCATTTACAATCTTTATATATTTATATTAAATAACATAGAATTTCAACGAGCACAGTTAGCATTTTGCCCTCTAAAAAAATTATACTCTCCCCGTCCCGCATGATTAGTCTCATTTCCTATTTTTATTTGTCCTATAAAATAGTCTAATTTTCTTAAAATGATAAACTTTTTCACACTAACCAAAAAAATATTAATTCTACTACACTCGCAAACATTGGTAATTGTGCTCGGGAGAAATGATACTACTCCTGCGGGACGGAGGGAGTATATTTATATAGTATCTAATAATTCAATCATTTAATTGTAAATGATGATAATATTTTGTAATATATATATATATATATATGGTTTGACCTTATATTAAAATGATAAATAGAAATACACTTGACGGGTCAACTTTGGCTACTGAATGTGAATGGGTATATTTCCATTCTCCTTCATCTCAAAATAAAGTACTACTAATAAAAACAAGAAGACTATATAAACCATGCATCAAATCCCCAATTTCTATACTCATAAACTGATACAGATTTCAGACAACACCAAATTTGGCTTCATTCATTCTACATTACATATCTTCGATGAGCCGTCGTGCAGCTATTATTATGCAGGTTTCGAGGCTGGCTTCAACCAGGCAACTCATGTTTAAGCCAAATCACGGCGCCATTCTTAGGCATTGGAGTAGTAGCACCGATGAAAAGCCCAAGGCGGCCGTCAGCAGCTATTGGGGGGTGGCGCCTCCTAAGATAACCAAGGCCGATGGCTCGCCGTGGCGGTGGAACAGCTTCCGCCCTTGGGAGACCTACACGGCCGACACTTCTATTGATGTGAAGAAGCACCATGAGGCCAGGACTTTCATGGACAAGTTTGCTTATTGGACTGTTCAGTCCCTCAAATACCCCACTTACCTCTTCTTTCAGGTCACTATTATTTGTATAAGATTGTTGTGATAAGATTAGGAATTAACTGAAGAGCTTAATTTGTTTCACAGAGGCGGCACATGTGCCACGCGATGCTGCTGGAGACGGTGGCGGGGGTGCCGGGGATGGTGGGCGGGATGCTTCTCCACTGCAAATCGCTGCGGCGGTTCGAGCACAGCGGCGGGTGGATCAAGGCGCTGCTGGAAGAAGCGGAGAACGAGCGGATGCATCTGATGACGTTTCTGGAGCTGTCGCAGCCCAAATGGTTCGAGCGAGCCCTAGTCTTCGCGGTGCAGGGCGTCTTCTTCAACGCCTACTTCGTCGCCTACGTGCTCTCGCCCAAGCTCGCCCATCGCATCGTCGGATACCTCGAGGAAGAGGCCGTCAACTCCTACACCGAGTTTCTCAACGATCTGGAGAAGGGCCTCGTCCCCAATCAGCCGGCGCCGGCCATCGCCATCGATTACTGGCGCCTTCCGCCCAATTCCACGTTGAAGGACGTCGTCACCGTCATCAGGGCCGACGAGGCGCACCACCGTGACCTTAATCACTTCGCATCGGTACCTAACAAATCTTCTTTGTTTTTTTTTTTTTTAACTTATTGAAAATTTTGAATTTTTTTTTAAATCATAGTTTTTTAAAGAGAAAAAGGAAATTATATATATATATATATAAAGGTAAGTTTAAAATGGCATAATATAATCGATTTTTGCAGGACATACAATGCCAAGGGCACGAGCTAAAGGAATATCCAGCTCCAATTGGATACCACTGAAGGCTACCAAAAAATGTTTCTATGATTAATTTCGTATTTCCATTTAATTATATTATTTTGTTGGTGGTGTGAGATTTGCTAAAGCTAATCGTTACTCTTGTAATTAATTACTAGAAATACACCCGTGCGTTGCACGGACATATTTTATATGTAGAGTTTTAACAATATAATAATGATTCTTGGTGGATGTTGGAAATTTCGAAATACACCGTTCGGTTGAAATAAATGAAAATGTATGAATGAGAATGATACTCAAATATTATGAAATTACAAACCCTCCAAAATGGTGGATTTCATTCACATTTATCATTCGCAAATCTCAATAACAAATTATTTATTTCTTATTTTTTTATCTTATGTTATTTTATTATAATTATTTTTTATTTATTCTATTATTATTTTAAATATCCACTATCTTTAATAATGATCATATTAACCAAAACTATTATAATATTATTATTCTTATTTTAAAATGTTATATTATTATAATATTAAATATATTTATAATTATATATTATTGTTATAAAATATTAAATAAAGACTTATTTTATGATTGAAAAATATTAATATATTAGAATAAATAAATTATATGCAAATACAAAAATTGTAAAGGAAAAATACATTTAGGTTTTTATTAGAGTTTTTTAATGTGCACGGTCTTTTAGAATTTTGGAGGGAATTGACCGGAACTCCTTTAGTATATTACTAGATTAATTAATAAGATTATAAGAATTGGTGAGTAAATGTTGTCATGTCATCATGCATTTTAATACTTCTGTGCATAGTAATACATTTTTTTTAGAAAAAGAGAAAATAATATGAATAGCCTATATTTCATATGATCACGAACTTGAATCAATATTTGTTTTTAATTTAAGCAAAGTATTTTTGAAGTTAACAAAAATCACAAAACTATTGTGATATATTTTTTAATAAAAATATCAATCTTTTAAATCGTCAAAAAACAAAAGTACATGTAAGATTTAAAATACTCTATTTCGTGATAAAATACAGATTATGAAAGATAAATATAATTGGTGAGAGAATCATAAATGTTGGAAGCTTTTAGCCTATGAATACAGGTTGGATGTTAATCGGGTCAATCCATTGGATTTTGGGTTAATTTTATTGGGTTGTGGGTTAATTAGTTCGGATTAAATTGGGTTAAAAAAATTTTGAACTAAAAAATTTTGATCCTAACTCTTACTTTTCGATTTTCGGGCTAATTCATCGTGCCAATGAATATGTTAAATATTTTTCACTTTTATTTTCACTCTTTTAATATTTTAAATAATAAAAAATAACCAAAATGTTACTTCCTCTTATAAAAAAATGCAAAAACATCACAAATTTTTATAGAATCACAAATTTAAGTATCAAAAATATATTATTATTTTTATTTTAGTAATATTTAAATATATTTTAACTTCATAAATAAATAAATTTAACTACGTATTGAATACTATTTGAACTTAATATAATTATATAACTTAAAACTTAATTAATAAATATGACTTAAATATTAAAAGTATATTCGAGTACTATAATTATAATAAATATATTAATTAAAAAATTAGTGGGTTAATCGGTCAATCTGTTTGATTTGGATTCAGCCTATCGAGCCTCGGGTTCTTTTTGGGATTAAATATTTCAACATTAACCTGTATTTTGGCTCGGGTTAATCGGATCAACCCACAAATTTAAAAATAGATTGAAATTAAAATATCGAAAGCTACAATAATAAAAACATCTAAAAACAAATCTCTTTGAGCACATTTCAATCATTAATATTTCATGCATTATAATCTCAAAACGAGAAGTTTCGAGATAAATCATCTCTTCCACATCCCTATGCACCAAAAAAGTCTTGAGAGATATTTAAATTTTAATTATGGAAGAAAATTTTAAAAAAAAGTACATTACACACTTCCTCAGCCCGTGGGCGAGGCCCAACCACAAAACGATCAATGTTGGGCCGACGATCCAATCCGGTATAGATAGCAAGTAAGACTATACGGGTCGGGCCGAGCGACCCGTTTGGAAATGTTAGCTAATTTTGATGATTTCTAGGCTTTAGACTTAAAGAGTCAAGACTAGTACAAAAAAATTAAATTAAGAGCCGGACAAAATAAATATATTCAAATTATTAGCCTGCTTTGTAATTTAATTCTGGTTAACAAAGTAGATTAGGGAAATCTTAGGTGCCTATCATCAACCACCATCACTTCCCAAAAAAAAAAATAGTGATTTTTTTAAAAATAAAAAATGCCAACAATGAATTAATTCACGAAATCGTCCATTTCAAATAAAAACATTTTGTGTGTAAAACAACACTTTCAATTTATGCGTGTCGTAAGTACTTGAAAATTTTGATCGGATATAAATGAATTGCGGAATATAAATGAAGAACTGTATTGATTTGTAAGTTTTCAATGAAAGAAAAAATTTAAGAAATAATACCCCTACAAAGCATACCAACTCTAGCCCATATTTGTAGCCTAATAGTAATTATCGTTATAGATTTGATGACCTTACTCGAATGTAATTATTAATTGCTGAATTATTCACAATAATATATGTCTATAGAGTTGATAACATATTAAAAAATCATGCGCATTTCATAAAATTGAATTTGAGATTCATGAATATTTACATTTTACCAAAGCCACTTATTATTATATAATGTAACGAAATAAAACACGGTATTGAAGCACGAAAAACAATTATATATAGACTTTGTTATGTGTTAAGTAGTTTTTTTTTTCGTTTTCACCTTATTGAAATGAACGGTGGAGATGCATCATAACTTCATATTCATACATTCCTCGCCGCTGCAACGGAGTATCTACACGCAGCCATGGATGGAAAAGCTCAAGAGCGGAGGCTGTAACAGATGAGTACGACGACCGCGATGACCAGCGCCCCCGACTGCCGGCCCTCGTCCGACACAATCCACTGCAATAGAAAGAATCCGACGAGAAGGAGACACCCCCAGCCGAGATCCTCGCCGTTGGTCTTGAACGCCGGCAAGTAAGCGCTGGCCAGGTAGACGACGAGGATGAGCATGAGGGGGCCGAGAAGCATGGTGGAGACGGTGTAGGTGGCGAGGATGAGAGCGATAGGAAGGACGATGGTGTGGGTGGCGGAGTATATGGCGAGGAGGAGGAGGAAAGGGATGAGGACGATGGACATGAAGATGGCGTGCTCTGCATCGGAGACTAAGGGGAGTTCGAGGTTGGCGGTGAAGGAGGTGCCGCGGAGGAGGAGGCCGAGGGCCACCACCAGAAGAAGTGGGATGAGGGGGGAAGGGCCTTGGCCCATGCTTGAGTAGAGATGGAAAGACGGTTGGGATTAGATAATTGGATTAGTAAGTTATATTAGTTAATATATATATATAGGGGGGCTCTTTTCTGGTTGCTGTTTTGGTAAACCAACCTGATAAGTTTGGTGTCACTACTTAGTTAACATTAGTTATGCAAGACTAACACACACACACACATATTTATAATATATATATATATGGAGAGAGAGAGAGAAAGAGAAGTGAGGATCCAGGGGAAAAGAGAAATGGTCATGGCAAGAGCAAGAAGATTAGTGTTTGGTTGAGACTTAAAACACATATTACAGAATCTAGAACATAAGATCACGTGGAAAACGTGAAATATATACCCAACTCATATAACCCGTTCATATAGAAAACATCAGTGTTCCTAAGGTATGAAGCAATGAGTAGTAAAATCTAGTAAAGCACGTGCAACAGGTAACTCAGCATTCCCAAGGCTTTTGCTGTCATAATTCAAGAGTTATCCATTTATTGACAGACATAATAATCAGGCTGACTGACATACAGAGGAGGAGAATATTGCAGTCAAGCTTAAAAATAATTGTTCATCTTAAATGACAATGCATGATGCAGCAACAAACTATTCTGTTTTGCTTATAGCTGACTAGAAGTAGTTGCAGAAGGTAATGCTACTACCGTAACAACCTCGTACTCGTGAGATACTCGAATCGGAGATTCCTGGGAAACAGGCCTGTCTTCTGAACGCAGCTCTAGATTTACATTAGCTGTTCCCCAGTGAAGACGACATTGATGCACTTGGCTGATGCTGAACCGGTTCACCAGAGCCAAACCAACACATTTGTCCACAAGCCTCCATTCGCCTGATTAGAAATTTTAGTTACATCAATGGAATACTTTCTTCCACAAGATAAAGATTTGACAATATACTTCTTCTCTGTGGTCAGAGATATCTGCTCTAGTACTTACCATTTGGGCGAAGATCCCCTTCAAAAACCTGCTCACCAGACTCCGGCCAAGCCTCCTGGACAGACCCATTGATTGCAGTAAAACACACGTATGTCTCAGCAGGATGCAGCAAATTGAATGTCGGGTGCACTCCCAAGCACACAAGCCTAGTAGAAACAAATTTCAAGAGACCTTCAAATTTAGTAAAGATCATCACAAAACGAAAAAAAAAAAAAAAAAGTATGGACTTAAGACCCATGCACGAGGCAATACAAGAATGTGGAGGGGTGCAAGCCTACTTAACACTTGAAATTAATGAAAGTATGTATAGATGGTGAACCTTGAAAACCCTCCAGACCCCGGACCAAGATTGCGAGCTACAATGCTGGAATCAATTCGGAATGTTTTGGAGTTGTGTTTAGGGATATATATCTGGCGCTCAAAGACTAGACCACCTCCAATATCACCTTCTAATCGCAGTGATTCCACTTCTCCTGCCTGCTCCAGATCCCGCCTGTATATATGGAGACCTATCCAGTTTGAAAGTCTAAAGAGAGGGAATACAACAACATTCACATAAAAGTCTAATTACTCAATGACAGAATACTCCTCTGAGCATCCTCCAGAACGGTGCTCCATGCCACTGTATTCCTCATAGCCATCGATTTCGACTCGACTGTAAAGCCACTGGATTTCTGCCACATTTCCATGTTGAGTGAGACAAACAGGATCAACTCTCTTCAGTGAATGTCAACTGCAGGATATAACTTCAAGAAAAAACATGAATATGCGCTTTACTTGAAGGAAGGTGCTCCATAGAAATAATTCTTCCACCAATCCATGGTACAACTTTGAGAGACCAGTCCCCACTTTTTATTTCAACAGGGTTCCTTGATAGTTCTGCTCCTTTGTGTCCACAAACATTTTCCAAGTCTGGAATACGTTTCGCACTTTCTGCAATAAACAGCAGACTCATCAAGTTCCAATTGTTCAAAAATAAGTGACTTCATCCAACAAACAGATATAAATAAGAAAGAAAGAAAGAAAAGTGAATTGGACAAGTATAATGAGAGCAGATCACCTATACGAGCTCTGAGTTGCTTTTCACCAGCCTTGACTAACTCTGATACTTCACTCTCTGATGGGACCGGGATTTGCACAATCTCTCCATCAGTGCCCCATGCTGATATCTGTCATGCATTCACCGCCGACAAAAAAAAAATTATATGAAATCCAAATATCATGATGTGATGATGTTAATAGATACCATATTCCATCTAGATTGAGTCATTGAAATTCATGAAACAGTTGCATACCATTGCACCTTTCCCAAGCAGTAATTTCGTATGTAAACGTCGATTTGGTCTCTTCCAAGATCCTTCAGTTTTCAAGACCTTGACAGTGACAATGGAAGAATGTCGTTCAGCAACATATGTTGTCAATAGATATCCTCCTCTAGTGTATTCATATCCATCACCATTGTCTTCAAAAAGCACACCTGCAGCTCTACCTGCATTTTTCAGATTCAATCAGCTTTGGCCAGTTTCATGATGTTATCATTTTCTTGCCACATCACCAGAAGGCATAGGAAGTAATTTTACCAGATTCATCTAAAGCCACTAACAGCGTTAAATCATCAGTATGGTTAGCTTCCCCAACATGCAGATAAGGAGAGGACACAGGGATGATAGATCCTCCTTGAAGATACAAGGCAGGCAGATCCTAGTCACACAAAAAAAGGGGTCAATAAGGAAAAGGTACATATGGTCAATTGGTATTGATTGTTGGAAAACATGATACTTAGATGGGATTTTGAGGAAAGTTTACTGGGTGCGAGTCTTCAAAATCAAAGCTAAGCCAGATGCCTTTTGGCAACTTGTGTTGAATTTCATACAATTCCTGATCTTTTCCTGTGCTGAAACATGATTAACAAGGCATGAAAGCAAAATTAAGAAGCAGAATCCTCAATTCAATGTCCACAAATCAGTGGATCTATCTTTGAGCAAGAGAATAGAACCATGCATATATGAGAAGTGGTCCCAAGAGAAATGAGTTTTCCTGTGTCCTCAGCTCCAAATCTTTAGGATCTGACAAGAATTAATAGTCAACAGACAAATGTCAAGGACTCAGGAGAATGTAATGGGACATCACTTCTCCTTCGAGGCAATTCATAATTAGAACATACCAGCAAAAAATGCAGGAGTTGCCACTGGAATGCCCCTTGTATGAGCCATGTAAAAGAGAGTATATATGTGTGGTAGAAGTCAATATCGCCTCTTTAATGCAAGTCGGCAAACCTCTTCACACTGTGCAGAAGTAAGAAACAAATGAGAACAGAGGAACAACAAAACTAAGACAATATGAAAAAGTTTAGACTGCACAAAAACTTGGAATTGCATGATCTTACAGCATGTATATTGAGCACAGGCATGTCTGGTTTGTAGAGAGAAAAAAAAAATACAAAATCCACTACTGGAGTTGTTTATGTTTATCATAAAAAAGTGGTGCGTTTCAATATATGAGCATTCAACTGTGAACAGCATGTATACTGCTCTACATTAGTTTAGAAATCAAGAGCACAAACCTCTTCCCCGAAAGACCAGGGCTCATGATCAATAGTGTCAGCATCAGAATGGCCTCGACAAAAGGGAAACATGGAGCCCACTCCCATCCACCTTCCAAACAGCTTTGGTGTTGCATTACCAGCAAAGCCACCAATATCTGGCCCTGACAATGGCTGACCACTTAGCCCCTGGACACAACAAGTTCATCCACCATCGAAGTAAGATTAAAAAAAAACCCTGCAATTAACTACATTCTTGATTATACATTTGTAACGCCCCTCGAAAATTTTAAATGTATTTATCGAATTTTCGAAATTTATATTTTGTCATCGAATTTAATTCGAAGCTTTGCGATCGATTTGAATAGGAAACTCATCATTTTGGGAATTTATTTAATTGCCAATCTCATTTCAAGTAGGGTAATTAAATATTAAATTAATAATTAGCCTCGATAATTTATTCGATAACCCGACATTTTAGTATCGGGATAATATCGATCGATAAATATTCGGGAGTAAACGAAATATTACGGTCTCCCGTGCAATGACGCGAAGAGATGTGGAGTTGACGTGAGGTGATGTTAAAGTGACCGATGTGACAAGCGAATGACAACCACTTTAACCTTTTTGACTTTCGGTAATTCCGAAATTACCCTCGCCTCCCTTCTATAAATAGAAAGCTTCATTCTTAAGATAACACTTTTCACTCTCTCTCAAAATTTACCAAGAGAATTCCGGCGAGATTTCCGGCGACATTCCGGCGAGCTCCGACGAAGCTCCGGCGAAGTGTTTTCAAGGTAAAACTATACCTTTTCGGAACCCTCTCTTCGTTTCCTTTCCCTTTCCAACCTTAGATTTCCATTTTCTTTTGTTTTGAAGTAAGAAAGCAAGGAATCAAAGGTTGATCAAGCTCACGAAGCTCAAAGAACGTCCTAGAGGTATAGATCGAACCACTCTCTAGCTATTTTGACGATTTAAGCATGTTGTGATTTTTGCCCTAGTTGATAAATGTGATGATCTAGGCTTGATATTGAGATTATGAGTACGTATGCATGTTTAGCATGTTATATTATGAGCCTAGAAACAATATATCGACCTAGGGATCGATTTGTGTTGATTTTGGAGCATTTTTGGTATATTTGTCCAATATGGTAATATTGCGGTTTAATCTCGATTCCAACATGTTTTGATGGTTTAATACGTGTCTAGACTCATTATACTTGTTAGGAAACCATTTGGTGTTGTTAGAAATCGATTGGACGAGCCCGGATAACCGTTTGAGCCAAAAACAAGATTTTCCGCCAAAGGCATTTTAGCCTCTGTTTCGGCCGATATAGGATTCATCTCGGTCGAGATGGCCATATCGGGCGAGATAGAGTCATCTCGGTCGATATGTCCATATCGGTCGAGATGAACCTCATCCCGGTCGAGACGACCTATTCCATTTCATTTCGGTCGATTGTATTCATTTCGGTCGATTTCATTCCATCTCGGTCGATATGCTCATATCGGTCGAGATGAATCTCATCTCGGTCGATATGCTCATATCGGTCGAGATACATTCATTTCGGTCGACACACCCATCTCGGTCGAGATGCATTCTATCTCGGTCGAGACAGAATGAAATTTCTCACATTTTGTCCTTTCTTCGACCGATTCGATTTATCTTTCATACCTTTCGATACCCTTCACACCAATCAATTCCAATAACATTTCCTTGGATTCTAAATCCTTCATTCAATTAATTCAAATCCAAATTTGGTTTCGTTTGATATTTCTTGTATCAATCAACGAAGAAATGTTATCTTTCATAACTTCTCCGAAAATCCTTGTAAATTCAAATCAATCAAATTGCTTGATCAAACTCTTGTAACTCGAACTTTCTTTGAAGCCTATTGTTAAACCAAACTTGTTTAACCTCAACTTTGGAATCTTAATCCGATCTTACCTAAGATCGAGAATTTCCTCTATTATTTCGTTGAAACAACTTGGTGAGTTCTTATACTCTCAAGCAATGTACGATGATTCATAATGAATATGAAACATCTTTCAATCTTAAACTCTTGAAAGTGCATAGTCACTTGAGGAAGTCAATTGTTTATTCAATCAAATTGAACCCATGTTTCTTGAATTAATGCTCGATATTGAATCACGAGCTATTGATGTAACGTTTGGCTACCTAGTTCGTCAAACTAAATTGCCAAGTCATTCTTCTATATCCTTATCCGATGGCTCAAACGTGAGAAGTCCAAGATCGATTAAGAGTCTAGAATTATTTGATGAGTTAGATTTTAAATAAATCTATTATTCCTTGAGGATTTACTCGTATTCCTTATGTAATAGGAAAAGGGAAGGAGAAGATCGATATCTAGATCAACCAATCGCGTAACCGCACCTACTCAAGGTGGGCTTTCTTTACCCCTATATAGCGGGCCAAATTAAATACATGAAAATAATGTTTTCTTTTCAAAGCATATCAAGCATGAAATGAAATGTTTTGTTTTAAATTGCTTTGTCATTGCCTACTGTTTTGTGTTTGCTATCTGTCCTCTCAGTGGGGGAACCCCACTCAGAGAAGAACATCAAACGTATTCAACGTGGATGTTGACTCCGCGTATTGCGAGTCTTATCGATCGTACCCAGGTAGTGAAAGAGATACCTCGGGTTAGTGCACTATGATGCTGACATGTTAGGGGTCATGCCCTACTCGGACTAGCATCGTGACTGTGGTAGGTGGCCACCTCCCAGTCACATAATCAATTGCAGATAGTTTAACTAGTAAAAAGGAGCATGCTCATTCATGAAATGTTTTGGTGCAATGGGAGGATTTCAAACTTAAAACCCCATGTGCGACCCGATTAAAAAGGCATGACAAACTTATATGTATGTATGTTTTCGGGCACGTGTTCACTAAGTACAATTTGTACTTAGCCCCTCGCATTATTTCTAAAATGTGTAGGTTAAAAGAAGCTTTTGGAGCAAGAGTACGAGGTAGCAGAGGAGTAGAGCTGAAGATTCTTTTTGTAATAGTTAGATGCGGAAGTGTGTATCTTCATATACATACTTCCTTGATAACTTTCCGCTGCTAAACTCAATGTCTTTTGATTAGACTTTTGTCATAATCCATATTGCTGTAAACTCTGATATTTAAATTACTCAAGAAGCTACGATCCCTTCTTGAGGAGGCACCCCTTTTATATCTTTTGCTTAACTTGAGGTAAGTGTGGTGATTCTTCTCAATTGCTTGAATTCTTCTTGTTAATTGATATCTCAAGTGCAAGTCTCGTACCCGATGTGCCTCATTTCCTTGAATATTACCATGTTAATAAATCGGGGCGTGACAACATTCATCCAAGATTAGTTCGTCAATTGAAACACGTGGAATGTTTTTTTTTTCTTCTGGGAGAAACAGGAGAGGGAATGAACACAGATATCTACAGGCATGGATACAACATGCACCATGGACGCATTTTTGTTTGAAGTGAGTGTCGTTTTTGGATTGAGACAGTCATTTCACATGCAGGAAACAAAGAACTTTGCACTGTCACACACGTTAAGTAGTGCATAATGAGAAAATAGTCCGCACTGTTTACATTCATAATTTTCTTTCTTTTTGAACATGAACAATGCCAATTTGATAATCAAAATTGTGCAAGAAGCAAAACCCATCCAAAAGGTTGATTCTTAATGCTAATACCAAATTTATTTAAAATTATTGTAACTCTTACCAATTGAACAACCATGGAGATACTCATGTGCAGGTGCTCCCACGTAGAAATATTATCTCCAGTCCATGTTGCAGCATACCTTTGGCTACCAATAAATCCAGCTCGGGTCAAAACAAAGGGTCGCTTTTGTTCATTTGCTAATTTCATCCCTTCATATGTAGATCTAGCCATCAGCATCCCATAAACCTGGAAAACAGCAATGATCATCTATGAAGTCAGGAACAAAAATTATAAGAGAAATCAGTAGCAAATGAACGGTGAACCAAAAAGCAGTACATTGTGATAGTGGGAATGCTTTTGATGACCTCCAAGTTCTTCATCTCCTCGGTGAATATTGCTCTCCGGCATTGTCTTTGTCAGAGTCTGTAAGACAAATAAGTTTAGACAGAAAAAACTAAAGCTATAGTGCAAAACAATTTTAACTTCACCTTGGAGATAGCTGGCTCATTCATGTCATTCCATATACCATCAACACCATTAGAGATAAATTCTTTGACTAGATGAGCCCACCACAATCTGGCACTTGATTGTGTGAAATCAGGAAATGCACAAGGCCCAGGCCACACATCACCTATGCATAGCATAGTAGTTCATAAGCACCTGCTCTTTCTGGTGCGAGCATTAAGAGTAGTCCTTACCGATAAAAGGTTTTCCATCTGCAGTTTGAACCCAAATATCCTTTTCTGAGCCACTATCGTAGACAAAATAGCCCTTCTCACTTTTTATCCCCGGATCAAGCATCCAGATTGCCTTGAACCCATTTTGATGAAGATGGGCTGCCAGAGACTTTGTATCTGAAAATCGCTCCTGCATAAAGGGACAACTAATAAGAAGTAAGAAGTTTACTGAAAATAACAGATATGATGCAAACATGCATAAATGGGGCTTCATAAAAGGGCATGTTATTTAAGGATTAAATGGAAGAGCACTTGCCTTGTCGAAGGTGAAACATCGAAAACCATCCATGAAGTCTATGTCCATCCATATTACATCACAAGGTATACTTTTTTCTCGAAATGTCTTCGCAATCTGCAAAAAAGAGAAAGCAAAGACCAAAGCTGCATCAGCTCCTCCAAAAGAAATGGCTCTGACTTTACGCAATGATACAATTGCAACTGAAGAAGTAGAAATGTGTCAACCTCACGAACTCGAGCATCAGAAAGATAACTAAAACGGCATTGGTGATAGCCCAAGGCCCACTTAGGTGGCATAAAAACAGTTCCTGTTGGCAAAGGCAATCATCGAATTCAAACCATGACCATAAGCAACTCATGATGCAGTAATATATTACCAACTGCTCGTGAGACAGAGACAAGAACATCAGTTGGTGATGCAAATGGGCCAAATGTGATGACAGGATATGGCGCTGCAGAAATAAGCTTTATGTTTGATTCTTCTCGTAAATCAATCTGTAACAAAAAACATATGTTAATGCAACATCTGATTTGTATGAGTAAGAGATTATCACAACCTCACAGCGCCGAGTTGTATCTGCAAGAACTCCAATTGACTCTCCACTTGGAAGCACTGCTAGAACCCAAGGGTGTGATTGGTACAAAGAAGTAGTTCCGGGGCCATAGCCCCATGCATCCGTGTTCCAAGTGAACACCTATTACAAATATATTGGAAAAAGATTTCAGCAAAGAGATAGAATTGATCGATGATGGCCGATTTGTTGTGCTTACCCTCGTCCCTGTTCGCTCAAGCTGCCCAGCAACTTCTCCAGTCCCATAAAATGAGGTGTTGGGTGGAAACTTTGACACTCAGATAGAAAGAACATCAATGATTAATCTCAACAAGGAAAAAGATATAAAGAAATATACATATTGATGACGATGTATTAGGCTGAAGCTACCTGTAAAGTGGCCATTTGTTGTTCGAGTGCACATTCAAAACTGGGAATGTAGGTGGGAACTTCATGGACATTTGGAAGTGGTGTGTCCCTAACTTTTGGATTTTCAAATGAAATGCTTGGAAATGCATTGTTTCTATCATCTGCAGAACAATCAAAGCGATATACTCCTTCCTCAAGAATTGGTTGAAAAATCATTTTACAGCCCGTTCTCGTCTCTGAGTCCAATGCTGTCTTTTCTACCTCAACCATCTTCGACATTACTGTTGATCTTTGTGAGAGAGATGGACTAGAAATATGTATAATCAGATTAATATTTGACTTGTTTAATAGTTGAACTGTGATTAATCAACCTCCTTCCATTTTTGCCTTCCTATACATTAGACAACTGTACCAAGAATTAACCCATCTTGCAAAAAGTCGTCAAAACAGCCAAGATTAATTGATCAACAACATTAAAGAACTCCAAAAACATATAAAAGATATCAAGCAGCTCCGAAAATAGCCTTAGATCGATACACAGCTCTTCAATTCAATAAAATAGTAATCAAACAAACTAAGTAAAGACGAACAAAACTGCAGAAGTATCTCGTGGGACATGACAATTATCAAAGGGAGTAAAGCGCAAAGAAAATCTTATAGATTTTGTTTTTACGAATTCATATTTCTCAATTAGCGAAAACTCAAACAATACCAAATAGAGAAAGTAGAAACTCTAAAGATAGTTTTCGAAGCAAAAACATGCTTGAAATCGGAGTAGAAACATGAAAACGAAAATGCAATATCGCATTGAGTCTGACCTGATCGTATGTATCCAATAAATCCCAGCAACAAACACTGTAAAAGGGGAATCTAATTTTCAAAAAATGCAGAAAAAATATGATTTTTCAGTGACCCTTTTAAACTCTTGAATTATAATTGTAGAATTGAGTGGAGAGTGCATGGCTGAGACAGAGTGATACAAGAGAGAGAGTTGACTTAAGTAAAAGGAAATTTCCATCTGTTCGAGAGTCAAGAAAATAAATATAATTATTACAGTGATTGATCCATTCAAGTTAATTTAATCATTAAAAAACTGTATTTTCCGCTGAATTATTTGTCGGAACCGGAGTGAGTGGAAGTGGTGATGAGTCTATATCTCTTTTTGCAGTTGATTGAAAAACATATGGATATGGATGGATTGGTGATGGTATTAGGTAGAGCAATTCTCGTTCCCGCCAAATCCAACGTAACCACGCATATAATCCCTCGGTCTCAATTATTTAGTTCATGTTTCTTTTTTAGTATGTCATATATATATATATAGAGTTCAGTATCTAAATTTGGTATTGTCTTTTATATAAGTTTACAAAGATACCCTTGAACTATATTGTAAATGACACACAATTAATAAAATTCATTATTAATAGTTATTGCTAAATAAGGGTTGTTCAAATATTTAATACATTCATAAATTATTTTTAACATTCGTGCAAGTTGAAACTGGACCAAATAATTGAGACGGACGGAGTACTAAATTAATTAGGCAATTAAGTCAATTTAAGCGGGCCAATGATTTTTTTAGAATTAATTTCCAATCCGGGCGGGCACGTGAATAATCTTATCAATTTCGCCCCGCCCTGCCCCTTTAATATATACTCCCTCTGTCCCACACGAATTGTCCTTCTTTCCTTTTTTGTCCGTCCCACACAAATTGTCCACTTACCTAAAATGGAAAATTTTTACACACTAACTAATAAAATAATAATTTTATCTATCTCTACCACATTCCACTACATTGGTTATTGTGTCATGTCCCAAGGGGACAATTCCCTTGGGACAGAGGGAGTATTTTCTAAATTCTATCTTACTTATTTTAAATTTATTTCTATCCGTTCAAGTGTATACTAAAAGAAATAAATAGTTAAGTTTAAAAAATGAGAACAGTTATTTTCAGCCACTAATACATATAATAAGATCACTAATACACACAATAAGTGTTAGGAATATTGTTAGAAATATTATAATTTCATGATCTCAATTGTATGTATTTTAGTTTTGGTGCATCAAAGCCCAGTCAATCTAGTTTCTAGCAACTTAGAATCGAGTCAAATTATAAAAAGACGTGTATAGGAAACACTTTCTCGAGTTGTAATAGAATAGAATAATGGAGAGACGCTAGCAAAAGGCTAGCAAACTCATGAAGAATGATGGAAGCGCTTAAAGACATGCTAAAGGAGTACAACAAGTTGTTGCTGAATCTCAGTAGGACTGCTGAGATATTAGCAGACTATCAATTGCCAGTAAACGCATAACAACAATCAACACACAATACGAAGTCGTGAAACAGAAGGATCCAAATCACTAAGGAACCCGATGAATCAGAGAGAATGATAATCAATAGACACAAGGAAGGTTTCTAGATTCAAACTGAAAGATTCGTTCTGACAAAGACTGCTAATACAAAAGGAACACCAACCAGAGACAAAGGAGACCTGAAGAGTCTCTGTGCTTTGCAGGAAAAGAAGGACGGAGATTGGCGAGCAGACACTCTGTGTCTAACGGATAAGATTCAAACAGACGTTTGAATCTTCACCTATAAATAGGTGATACCAAAATGAGTTTAGAAGGTTCGCGAAAACAACAGAGAAATTAAAAAGATCATAATACTCTCACGCGAACTCACATTCGAGCATACATCTGATTAAAGCTTTTCATAAGCTTTCGTATTTAAAGCTCGAAACCTTTTGAAGTTTCTTTTAAGGTTAACTTTTGGATTTTTTCTATCCTATAAATAATCTAGCACTCACCCTGCTCTGCAAGAGTGATTATGACGGGCAACTGCTAAACAAGGAAAGGTTCTGGGAAGAACTATAAAACTCCCAAGGTCGACGTCCAAGGAGAAGGGAGGTTTGTCCTCGCTCTAAGGTTGTCAAAGTGAAAATTAAAGACCGAGGTTCTTGAAGGTGCGCGCTGACCAGACGGAGGAGTTGCTCAACGTTAGAGATCAAGTCTGACCTTGTAATCAATCATAGTAAATTTGCAGTCAGGAGAACTGAAGAGTGGACGTAGAACAGTTGTTCGAACCACTATAAATCTCATGTTCATTTACTGCTTTTATTTAGTGACTCATTGCTTATTTTGAAACTCAACACACCAAGTGTTGTAGTATAATCCGAAGTAAACTTAACGAATATTCGAGCTTAAACACATTTGATAAACACTTGCTAAGTCGCGACCTTAGCAAGATAAGTGCAAGATATTTTTTTAACATTGCGCTGCAACTTTAGATACTTTGATCAGGGACCAACCATAAATCTGTTTATGAGTTGAGGAGGACACTGTTACAAAAAAACATTAGTTTGTAATCAATTTAATCCCTTAAAACATACATAATAAAATATGCACTATTCACTAAAAGCAAAAAATAATATAATTAACACAATTTCAAATATTAAATTAAAATAAATTAGCAAATTAAAAATAATTATATTTTAAAATATTATATTTCCGGATGAAATACTAGGATATATGTTATAAATTGAAGTGATTGCAAACATAGATAACAAACAAAAAAATAAAGGACACAAAGAATTATAGTGGTTCGAGTTATGCTCTACGTCCACTCTTCAAGCCTGCACAGGTAATATATATTATTTCAAGGTGAAGAATAAAATTACAGGGTTACAGAGTTATCAGGGAACACAAACCCTACTCTCCCTCTAGAATATTAGTCTCTCCTACCAACTACATTGTGTTTGGGTCAATTTACAATGATAGGAAGTAGGAATATTTATAAGGACATATTACTAGATCCATAAGTAATATAAATCTAGATATGGTAAGATATATCTAAATCTAAATCTATCTCTAATAGATTTATTCCTATCCAAATTCTATACTGATAAGGATAAATCTTGTCCAACAATAAAACAAGATATACACCATATCTTTCTATATCTTACTCAAACTACTTCCATATTTCTCCAATGTGGGACAATTGGGTTTGCCAATCCCAACAATCCTCCCCCTCAAACCCAAGGACCACAATCCCGTGTCCTTCCCCTCGATCGCAATTTATCTTATACCGCCGTTAACAAACGGGACCGCCGCCTGACCACCACTGTCAGGAAGCTTTCAACACAAGGCACTCCTTGTATCGAGGTTTGTTGAGGGCTTCCTCCCCTCGAGCCTTGATCCGTCTCAACTCACCTTGCACCGCCGTAAACCAACGGGACCTACCGTCTGACCACCCATCATGAAGCTTTTGACACAAGGTACCCAGAGACGATCCCCACTCGAATTGAGGGCTTCCCACATTCATCAGAGTCCACTCCAACAATTCTCCACCTTATGCTCAATATCACCTCAACTTTAGCACCTCCTCAATACTTCGAGTTATCCAACAGTTTTGATCAACCTAAGTAGTACTCAAACTTAGTACTAGCTCAATGATTATATCGGCAAAGTTTATCGAGGTCATTTGACATTGTGTTGCAACACTTCTCCAGTCAAACTCCTCCTCATACTCAAAACATCCTGCATAGTCTAAATCTACGAACCCCTTGGCTGCAAGCATTTCGTGCCAGTCCTTTTGACTGCAAGCAACTCGTACCAATCCCTTTGACTGCGTGCTCCGAATCAGTCCATTTGATTGCGAGTTCAAACTCAAACCAGTGCCTCAAACTGCGAGCTTTGAACTCGTACCAATCCCTTTGACTATGAGGCTTTGAACTCGTACCAATCCCTTTAATTGTGAGTTTCACACTTGTCCTAGCCCCTTCAAATAATAGGCTATTTCTAACTATTCCTCAAACATGCTAAAGTTGCTCCATCGAATTTGATCGACTTCAGCAAACATCGAGAGCCCTGCTCTATCAAATCCGGTCTACACCAGTAAACCTCGAGAGCCTTGCTCCATCGAATCTGGTCTACACCAGCAAACCTCGAGAGCCCTGCTCCATCGAACTTGGTTATTCGCTGCAACGATCCTCGAAAGTCCTGCTCTATCGAAACTGGTCTCCACCAGCAAACCACAAGAGCCCTGCTCCATCGAACTTGGTTCTTTGCAGGCTGCGAGCCATGGCAGCCCCCCACACCATATAGCCCATCGTGTGAGATGTACAACCTGAATTCAGTATCCAATTCAAAGTTTGGGCCCAAAACTCCAATTGCTGATTGTTCTCTCCACACCTTCCGCAACACTGTCTCCAAGGCTAAATATCCAAGCACTACGAGCTCTTTCCAGTGCATCATTCTTCCGTTGTTCCGTCATCTTGTTGGTTAACACAACCTCTTCCTTCAAGGTATCTGTCAAGCCTTGTTGCACAGCACCACACGCATCTTCATCCTCCACAGATCAAAGTCGTTCAATCATATGAAATTCTCCACCTCGAATATTGGTTGAACCTACTGCAATCACTTTGACCACGTGTTCGTTCCACATTCACCGCACCAATTTGTTGTGAATTGAAGCGATTGCAAACATAGATAACAAACATAAAAACAAATGACACAAAGAATTATAGTGGTTCGAGCTATGCTCTACGTCCACTCTTCAAGCCTACACAGGTGATATATATTATTTCAATGTGAAGAATAAAATTACAGGGTTACAGAGTTATCAGGGAACACAAACCCTACTCTCCCTCTAGACTATTAGTCTCTCATAGCAACTACATTGTGTTTGGGCCAATTTACAATGGTAGGAAGTAAGAGTATTTATAAGGACATATTCCTAGATCCATAAGGAATATAAATCTAGATATGGTAAGATATATCTAAATCTAAATCTATCTCTAATAGATTTATTTCTATCCAAATCTTATACTGCTAAGGATAAATCTTGTCCAACAATAAAACAAGATATACACTATATCTTTCCATATCTTACTCAAACTACTTCCATATTTCTCCAATGTGGGACAATTGAGTTTATCAATCCCAACAATATAGTTAAAGAAGAACCCTAGAAAATACTTTTTCTGCCCAATTACAATTTTTGAAAATAGACATTTGGTATATTGAGTAATCAATATTAATAATAAACTAGTATTTCTTCCGTGCATCACACAAAATTATTCGATTTACGTATTGTTAGTAAATTATAAATATTTCAAGTATTTAATTTTAGTAAACAATATATGTCACATAGAGGTGTAAATATGGTATATATAATAGTTACGTGTTTGATAGACATGATAAGTGGTATACGTTTTCATCCTGACGTACCCACGTATGCTTTATATTTAAAAAATAAATTATAAAGTTATAATTTAAATGAAATAAAAAAAATCAAATTGGTGTCCCATATTTCATATAGTTTTTAATATATAAATAATTCTAATTTAAGTAACGTAAAAAAAACTAATATACTCACATTTTATATATTGTAGCATAAAATAAAAAATATTAAATTAAATAAGATAGAAAAATATCGAACTAATATATGACATTTAAAAGTTAACCATTTGAGTTCTTTTACTAATTTAAATTTAAATTATATAATAACATGGTTATAATTTTATACATAAATTTCTAGACTTGTAATCGTATGTGAACCACCTCCCAGATGAGAGATAATAACTACATATCAGCCATCCATTTTTTTAAATTAATGACTAGGATTTAATCTGGGATTTGATTTATTGTAATTTATAAATATTTTATATTAATATTTTAAGGTATTTTAGGCATTATAATTTTATGATATTTTTTTTTGTAATTGCTTGCTTTTTTTCTCCATTTTGTTTTACCATATCTTTTTTTTTTTTTACGTTTCCATACCCATTTTTAATAGTGCGAGAGAGTGCTTGTTTCCTATGTTTAAACCTTCTCATTTTTTTATAATTTATATACCCTAAATGAATATAGCATTCACATTTTTTTTCAGCAAGACGACGAAAATTAACGGTGGAATGAGTGATTATTGTTGTAGTTTTTGTCGCGCCCCCAAACCGGGCCTATGCGACAGTCCCACGTGCGACACAATGCACGCTAAGGGAAGTTGTGGTTTTAAGAAGTAATATTTAATCATGCGGAAACGAGTAAAGATTCGATCGAAAATGAAATAAGAGAATGAGGTTCAAATAATTAATTCGCAGCGGAGATTAGAATCAGTTAAATGGTTACAAGCATGATGAGGCAATAAGTTAACAAATGCTTGAAAGGAAAAGACATAAGTAGTTCGCAGCAAAAAATGGAGTCAAATAATTTATGTAAGCATGATGGAACTATATTTTAAGTCATGCTTGAAAGAATGCATAAGGGCATATTCCAATTTAGAACGCAAGTACGAATGAGACTATGTATGAAGACATAGCTCATCGCTTCGATACCATAACCAACAATTTAAATCATGCTAGGAGAACAAGAACGATTAGCATGCTTAGGCAAGAATGAACCATAGGAATAATAAGAGGTTTCATGAACTAGCATTTAATCAATCAAGCCTTCAAGAATTCGAATCAAATCAAGATTTAAAGGAAGTGCGAATCAATCATTCAAGTATTTGAAAGCTTAGTACAAATGAGATTTAGGAAGTTTAGATCATAAATCCAAGTAATCATAGGGGTGCAATACATGCCATTCAAAAGATATAATCAAAAGCAACATGGATTCGAAATGTAGTACAAACCGAACAATTAATACAATTAAGAATCATTCTGGTTTCCTCCTTCGATCCCCTCCTCATAACGTCACCTTCACCTTCATCAATCGGTACCTATATGCAGGGAAAACGCACATAGGGGCTAAGTACACGAATGTACCCAGTGGTCACGGTGTCCCGAAAACAAATACATATATATATATATATATATATATATATATATATCATAAAAACACCGCACACTCATGCATAATACAAGTTTTTATTGAAAGCCTCATGTATATGCACAAAACATTTTCCTCACTAGGGAGCTCCCACTCAAATTAGGCACCACATAATCATTTTCCCAACATATCAACATTTCGTAATTAACATGGTCACATAATCACAAGGGGTAAGATAGGAGTGGCCACTCGCTATCTACCCGGTAAGGTTTGGTCACCCTTACCCAACCGGTAGTCTTAGTACTATCCGGGCTAATGCATTAGGCTTACAATACCACGGGGGTAGCCACTTCCCCGATCCAACACATCTCCAAATATATCATTCATCCACCAATTCATATCATCATAATAATCATACAGTGCCAAAACAATTTTGCGGTGTAACATGCCTTTAAAACAAAAGAATCATTTTTGGAGAAAAACATTTGACAAAACCATTTGATAGGATAAAGTAGTGCCCACCTCAAATGATTCGATAGATCCAATTACTTAGTTCCGCTAGTTGATGCTTCCTTCTTGGAGATTAAAGTACCTAATTAGAGTTTGAATAAATTACTACAATGTCTTTGACTTAAAATGATTATCTAAGTTCTTAAATAAATCTAATTCAATTAATTACCCAATTACAAATTATGCAATTCGAAATTTATAAAGAACAAGACTCAAAGACTCCTAAGTTTTATTTTATTAAACAAGATTTATTAACTTAGTCAAGTTATTAAGCTAGTTAACAAGTTCATACCAAAATGCTAAATTAGTTGTTAATTAAGGATAATGAATTTGGCGATCTAGTTAACAACTTATTATTAATCTAAAGCAATTATTTTTAATTAACTAAGCGAACCATTTATGCATTTAGGCTTTAGAGTATTTTAGTGAAATCTGAAAATTAATCAAATTATTCTAAGTCCAAAAATATGAGTTATTACCTAGTTAACTAGTCCATTTTCAAGATAACAACAAAAATGATCTAGATATCTAATGAGGCTGATTTTAATTTTATAAAAAAACAAGGTTTTAAAGTGCACGTGCTCGAAGTGACGGTTCGTTAAAATGATTCTTCATTTAAAAACGGTGAAGTCTAACATAAGCAATTTCCTAATTAAGTTTCAGCATTTTCAGATTTCAGGAGTCAACTTCCCGAATTTTTAATAATTAATCTACTTAGTGAAAAGATCTGATTTTCCTACAGAGTACTAATTAACATGTCTAGAGTTCATTTTATAAAAATCAGATTTTTCCAAAGTGCAGAAATATATTTTTAAGGCCGTGAAATTTAAACTGCCAGAATCTACCACACATTATTAAAATGCTTCAAACTCGAGTTTTACAACTCCGATTCATGAATTTCTAAATTCCACAGATTCCTAACTCGTTCTAGTTTATACAGTTCTAAAATCAACTCAATCCAACTATCACAGAATCAGCCATACTCATTTTAATCTCTGTCCAAAACAGGGCATGCTCTCAAATTTCATCAACACATGATTTCTCAACATACATGCCATTAGTTCATCCCCAAGCTTCATATATATCATTTTCAGACCCATCTAAGTTTGAATATCAACTTTAAACATGAAAGGTCATGATTCTTAAGCTTGATCAAACATGCAATCATATATATGTGTTCTATGCTCATCAATATGCAACATATATCAAGCTTAGGCCTAGGCATGCTCATCTAATCCATTTCCCTTAAGATTTTATTTGAGACCTCTTGATCCTACATGCAATCACATATTCATAACAAGGAGGTCATAGGGAGTGTAGAAATTGTCTACTTGAAGGGAGAAATTTTCAGCACAAGGAGTTCCAACTTTCGAGTGGTTCTTGACGTTCCCTAGCTTAGATCTTTGCGTATCCGTTCTCCTCTCTTTGTGGGGATCTCGTTTCTCCTACTTGAAGCTTGGTTCCACTTCGTGCTTGAGATCAATGTGCTCCGATCATAGGGCTTCTTACGTCATTGCGTAGAGGAGGTGAAGGGGATAAGCTTTATGTAAAAATGGAGGCTCAATAGGTGGGGGAAGGGTTGGATATAGAAGCTTCAAATGGGCTGTTTTAATGGAGGTTTAATGGAGTTTAGAGAGAGAAAAGTTGCAGGGAAATATTGGAGAAGATGGAGTGGAATGATGATATGATTTATGGAGATAAAATAAAATGAATTTTTTGGTGATAATAGGGTGGAGTGTGTCGATTTTTGTGGAAAAGAAATAAGGGTGGAGTGTAACAATCTACTTGCATGGGTTGATGGAAATTGTAATGATCATCTTCATATTTTCCACAATTGCCCTCCAATGATTCAAATTCCCTTTTTCCACCAATTGCTCTTGTGGGTAATTTTCCATGTAGGTGGTAGAGTAATCATTTCTCTACATGACTAATTTAAATAGAATAACCTATGATCTCTAATTAAATTATTTCACTATGGTCTTGCATCCGATAATTAAATGAATGATATGGAAATTTTTCTTTCTTCGAACTCTTGCCTTGGCATTTCGAATCGTCTCAATCGGACGTCGTATGAATATTTGGCATAAAATAATAATATGGGTCTTCCCATATTTAATTAAATTCTCATCTTTAAAATAGGAATAATATGGCTAATAAAATCAATAAGTAGAGAACTAATTATTCCAACAACTCGATCATAGGTCCATTGGCTCGCGATTAAAATCGATCATCATCTCGTGTATATATATATATATATATGTGAGCATCGAAATTATTGGGCATCCCATTTAATGGATTTAAATTCCGGAATTCGCCTCGGAGGTAATATCGATATAATATAACTCGCCGGTGTTAAAATAATTATTTTCCGGACTATAATTCTCATCTCGATAATTAATTCGATGACTACGAATTAAATAAGGAAATATACATGGACTTGCTAAATTAATTGGTTGGACTATTTTATTTATTCTCATGTGAGCTCCTATTTAATTTGGTCCAACATATTAAATAAATAGAGTCCTCTTAGCCCAATTATCCAATTAAATAAAAAGGCTGGGCTTAAATAATTAACTCGGCCCAATCGCGTCGCTACGATAATATTAAATATTACCGAGTCGAATAAATTATTCCGGTCGTCATCCGTTATTTATTTGTCGAATTTTACTATTCGTCCTCGCGGCTATAATTCGGATATCATAGAGAAGTCGCTTGATGATATTAATAATATAATGGTTGTAGCGACATTTGCTTCGTAAATTATTAAATAAAGGGTTGGAAAAATACGGGGCGTTACAGTTTTTTTCAAGAAGGGGAGGGGTAATCTGGAGCGTAGAAATCTAACATTCACATTTTTTTTATTTTGTGATTTTATTGTGGTGGGTGAGAGAAGAGCGTCAATGGTGAGAGAGTAGGCTTGCGATGGCTGCGAGAGAAGGTGAACGATCAAAGCCGGTGACGGAGATCACTTCCCCTTCCCTTCTTACCATTGTCGGTTGAGAATTTTCATCCATATGATCGATGCGTCTTTGGAACAAAAATTAAATTCTGTTTTTGTGGATGCAATTTGTTAAGGATTCCATACGTGTATGTTAAATTTGATTATTTATAATTATATATAGTTGCTATAATTTATAGTTAAACTTGCATATATTAAGTCTGTACATTTGCATATATTCACGTTATGTGATTTAAGCAAGATGTCTTAACTACGTAGTTGCAATAATTAAGTCGGTAAACGTGCATTAATTAAGCCTGTAAACTTGCATTTATCAGGCCTGTAAACTTGCAGTGTATTTTATTTTATTTTATAATTGTGTGTAAAATTTTGGAGAATGTAAATATAGGTAGTTGCAGCAATTAGCCCGTAAACTTACAGTTTTAAGCTTATAAACATGCATTGACTAAGCCTGTAAATTTGCTTAATACAACTGATTGTTCCTTATCTCCATGTAAACTCGGTATATTTTAAAATACTGCAATGAATTGATTAATATAATGCATATATTTCACATTAATAATGCAACTTTCAACGAAATATAAATATTGTTATAATTTTGTGTCAATATTTTTAGAATAATGAAATATTGCAAGCTATATAAAACATTATTTCACGTAAAATAATGCAACATTATGTGATAGATAATGTAACATTTTGCAATAGATAATTCGAAATCACAAAATGATTTGCTTAAAATTAGAAATTTCTGAAGAAAATGAAATTAATTTTGAAATACAATAATTCAGAGAACCAGTTGCCATTAAATTAGGAAGCAAATATAATTTACTTTTGAAATGCAGTATTTTAGAAATCAAATCCCACAAAATTAGGGGTGAAAATCGTGCATATAAAATTCTGATTTTACAAAAAAAACTCCACGTAATGCAACTTCTTCCTCTTAATAATGCAACTTTTTTCTCTTAATAATGCAGCGAATCCGAATAAATTTTAAATATTAATGTGATTGGTAGGTTAATATTTCTAAAACTATAAAGCAACCAATTCCCATTTAATTCGGATCCAGATACGTGGGAATATTTAAATTTGTGTACAAAGACATTATTATCCTTATATGCAACTTTTTATCTCTTTTACTGCAGCGATTTTTTTTTAAAAAAATAGAATGATCCTGCGCGTTTATTTGAATAATCAATGATCCACATTTAGTCTTATTTCACATCTAAGAGGTGGTTTCCACTATAACGCGCCCGTAAATTTCTATATTTTATATATAATTACATTGGTGAGTCATTCTTCGTTATAGTACATATAATATATAATTTACTATTTTAATTATACAAAATAATTAATTTGAACCGGATATAAAAATTAATATATAAGTTATATAAAATCATAATATAACTTATCTCTATAAATAATTAAATTTAATAATGTTATATTAATCCATCTTATTAATATTATTAAATATTATTATCTTATGATGTTTGAGAATTTTAATTTTACAATAATTTTGCTTGTATCACCATTAAGTTTTGTATGTTATTATATAAATTTAGGTATATTTTGATTACCGAAACTATATAAATTATCAAATTATAAATTGTTGAGAAAAAATGAAATAATTTGCTGATAATTAATGAAGATAGTTGTTAATTATTATAGAATATATAAATTGAAAATAAGTTTGTCTATCTTTATAGGACAAAATAGATTAATATGATTAGTATTAATTGATAATTATTTAATTAATAATAATTTATTTAAATAAATTTTTATGGAATAACTATTCTGGCCTTTTATTTGTAACCACTTCTTTGTTGTGGTATATGTTAAAGCATATATATAACCACCACAATTCATATTTAATTAATTACTACTAATTATTTTATTCAATATAAATATTTAGTCTTAGGCAGGTTTTATATTTTTAGCAGTTAATTATTTATTATTCTTTTCATTTCTATAATAATAAATTCAAATATTGAAATATATAACTAATTCATCCATACTAAATAAAAATGATAATCCTGGTAAAAATTTATCAATATTGTTAAACAAATTTATTTTCTTATATCATCAACTAGTCATTTCCTTTTTCATAAAAATATTCCACAATAAAAGGAATAAGAATACTTAAATGGAATCTATTTATAACTCAAGAAATGTGGGTTCTTTTGTGAAATATTAATCTTTTGACATCATCTTAAACAAGGAATTCGCAGTTTCTATGTTTTATATGGTAACCTCCTTTAATCAAATTCTTTTTAATTACACCTATAAATGCTATGGCCATATACCCATGTACATTTAACAACATATTTTTCGTGAGAATTATAAAATTGTGAACGCAACAAACAACTGAGCAATCAGAGCAAAAACCATGCATAATATTAGCAAATCAAATATATTCAAGAGTTTTTATCCATTTATTGATAAACATATTAGTCAGGCTGGCATACGAAGGTATGAATATTGCACTGAAGCATAGCTTAATTTATTGTTGCATTTTAAATGAAGATGAAGCACAATGCACCATGCAGCAGCAAACTATATTCTGCTTATTAGATTGTTAAATAGAAGTAGTTGTAGAAGATGATCTCAAGTTGAAGGTAATGCTACAACCGTAACAACCTCGTACTCGTGAGATACTCGAATCGGAGATTCTATGGAAACTGGCCTGTCTTCTGAACGCAGCTCTAGATTTACATCACCTGTTCCCCAGTGAATACGACATTTGTGCACTTGGCCGATGCTGAACCGGTTCACCAGAGCCAAACCGAGGCATTTATCCACAAGCCTCCATTCGCCTGGCAATAAAGTTTGGTTGTATTAATGGAATTCTTTCTTCCACAATGAAGAAGAGTTGAAAGTCTTTTTTCTCTGAAATATTATTCCTTATCATTTTGCAAAAAAAAACAAAGCTTTATCTTGATACTTCTTCTATCTGCTCTAGCTACTTACCACTGGGGCGAAGATCCCCTTCAAAAACCTGCTCACCAGAGTCCGGCCAAGCCTCGTGGACAGACCCATCGATTGCAGTAAATGACACGTATGTCTCAGTAGGATGCAGCAAATTGAATGTCGGGTGCACTCGCAAGCACACAAGCCTAGTAGAAACAAATTTCAAGAGACCTTATATAATGAAAAAAAATAAATAAAGGATTTAAGTTCCATTGCATAGAAAACTCATGAAAGTAATGTCTACCTTGAAAACCCTCCTGAGCCGGCACCAACATTGCGAGCTACAATGGTGGAATCAATTTGGAATGTTTTGGAGTTGTGTTTAGGGATATATATCTGGCGTTCAAGGACTAGACCACCTCCAATATCGCCTTCTAATTGCACTTCTCCTGCCTGCTCCAGATCCCGCCTGTATTGTATAAAGTTAGAAATTTGAGAACTACATGCAATAATCTAATTCTTTTGTAATAATGTGCAGACTGTAGTAGCTTGGGCTTGGCATAGAAAATGAGAGAGATAGGTTGTATAGAAATAGAGGGAACACCCTTCACTCACATATTTACAGTGGTTATACATCTAACTCTGATATTATTGCAATTCAGCACCTAAAGTTTAAACACGTACTCGATGACAGAATACTCCTCAGCAGAACGGAGCTCCATACCACTGTATTCCTCATAGCCATCCATTGCGACTCCACTCTGAAGCCACTGTGTTTCTGCCACATTTCCAAATAGAGTGAGACAAATAGCCCTTCAGTGAGTGTCAACTGCAATTTTTGTTTTTCTTTTCAATATTAGGTGTCTGTAATGTTATGAGGAACATATTTTCTCCAAAAAAAAGCCTGTCTACCACTGAAACTAAAACAGAAACATATGGATCACAACAATATATGACAAACAAGCAATACATTCCACAAAAATGAATGAATACTGGAAGATATGAATTAAAAGAAACCTAGAGATTATTTATCAGTTAATGCATAGAGCTTCAGGAAAACTCGAAATGTGTGCATTACTTGAAGGAAGGTGCTCCATGGAAATAATTCTTCCACCAATCCATGGTACAACTTTGAGAGACCAGTCCCCACTTTTTATTTCAACAGGGGTCCTTGATTGTTCTGCTCCTTTGTGTCCACAAACATTTTCCAAGTCTGGAATACGCATAGCACTTTCTGCGATCAACACCAGATTCATCAAATCCCAGTTATTAATTAAGTGACTAGGCACAAAATAAACAAAAGCAATTGATCAGTGTCTTCATCCAACAAACAGACAAATAAGAATGAAAGAAAGAAAAGTGAATTGAAGATAATGAGAGCAGATCACCTATACGAGTTCTGAGCTGCATTTCACCAGCCTTGACTAACTCTGACACTTCACTCTCTGATGGGACCGGGATTTGCACAATCTCTCCATCAGTGCCCCATGCTGATATCTGTCATGCATTCACCGCCGACAAAAAAAAATTTATATGAAATCCAAATATCATGATGTGATGATGTTAATAGATACCATATACCATCTAGATTGAGTCATTGAAATTCATGAAACAGTTGCATACCATTGCACCTTTCCCAAGCAGTAATTTCGTATGTAAACATCGATTTGGTCTTTCCCAAGATCCTTCAGTTTTCAAGACCTTCACAGTGACCATGGAAGACTGTCGTTCAGCAATATATGTTGTCAATAGATATCCTCCTTTACTGTATTCATATCCATCACCATTGTCTTCATAGAGTAAACCTGCAGCTTTACCTACATTTTTTGATTCAATAAGCTCTGGTCAGTTTCATGATGACATCACTTTGATAACAATGGCTCCAATGCTACATAGATTAAACAACCTAAATCACCAGAAGGCATAGGAAGTAAGTTTACCAGATTCATCTAAAGCCACTAACAGCGTTAAATCATCCGTATGATTAGATTCCCCAGCGTGCTGATAAGGAGAGGACACAGGGATGATAGATCCTCCTTGAAGATACAAGGCAGGCAGATCCTAGTCACACAAAAAAAAGGGGTCAATAAGGAAAAGGTACATATGGTCAATTGGTATTGATTGTTGGAAAACATGATACTTAGATGGGATTTTGAGGAAAGTTTACTGGGTGCGAGTCTTCAAAATCAAAGCTAAGCCAGATGCCCTTTGGCAACTTGTGTTGCATTTCATATAATTCCTCATCTTTTCCTGTGCTGAAACATGATGAAAATGACATAAATGCAAAATTAAGAAGCACGATAATCAATTCAATGTCAAAAATATTTGTATCTATATATCTTTGAGCAAGAGAATAGAACCATGCATATATGAGAAGTGGTCCCAAGAGAAATGAGTTTTCCTGAGTCCTCAGCTCCAAATCTTTAGGATCTGACAAGAATTAATAGTCAACAGACAAATGTCAAGGACTCAGGAGAATGTAATGGGACATCACTTCTCTTTATAGTAAATTCATAATTAGAACATACCAGCAAAAAATGCAGGAGTTGCCACTGGAATACCCCTTGTATGAGCCATGTAAAAGAGAGTATAAATGTGTGGTAGAAGTCGATACCGCCTCTTTAATGCAAGTCTGCAAACCTCTTCACACTGTGAAGAAGTTAGAAACAAATGAGAACAGAAGAACAACAAAACTAAGACAATATGAAAAAGTTTAGATTGCACAAAAACTTTTAATTACATGATTCTACAGCATCTATTTTGAGCAAATGTAATGGAGAAATAAAACTGGCAAATGGTTTCTATTAGGTATTTTCAGCTCTGCAGAAACATAGAAAAAACTGGTGCGTTTCAGATATAAGCCACTGCAAAAGAAGCCTAGATGCAAAAGCTTTTTAAAAACATTGAACTGTGAACTGCATATATATTGATCTACATTAGTTTAGAACATGAAGAACACAAACCTCTTCCCCAAAAGACCAAGGCTCATGATCAACAGTGTTAGCCTCAGAATGACCTCGACAGAAGGGAAACATGGAGCCCACTCCCATCCACCTTCCAAACAGCTTTGGCGTTGCATTACCAACAAAGCCACCAATATCTGGCCCCGAGAATGGCTGACCACTTAGACCCTGGACACAAGCAGCTCATACTCCATAAAGTACTTTATTGCACCGAAAAACGGCTAAGAAAATCACTGCAATCAACAACATTCTTACTGATGCATGCATCCAAGAATGTGCCCCATGAATGAAGAACAAGAAACCACATATTTACTTAATCATATGTTGCTAGTTACTTAATATACATGCAACCTATCATGATTCTTACACACAACCATTTATACTTGCTTACCGGCATTAGCAGACCCCATGGTCTTGACTAAGTTTATATATTAACTCTGCATGTGAACAAATCAAGTTTATTTCAACTGTTGAGAGAGTTATGTTTCTGCCAGATAAAGTCAGTTCAGTGTTTTATGTTTCAGGAATTTATTCATAGAGGCACAAATGCCAAATCTGTTAGGAATTTAAAGTTAGTTCAGTATCTTTTCCTCTCTACCTTCTTCATATAAGCACCTCCTTCAAATAGATTGCATTGCAATGAGAACCATATGATTTGTTCACAGAAAAGATCGTTTTAGCAGAGATTGCAAGTAGGTACTTGTACCTGGAAATCTAAACATTATCTTGCTAGTGAGTTTTTGCCTGATATCTGCATTCACATGCAGAAAACACAGAGCTTTGCGCCTCCACACATTTTAAGCAGTGTATATAGAGAAAATAATCCTCACTGTTTCCACTCAATTTTTTTTTCTTTTTGAACTTGAACTATGCCTATGTGATAATCCAAGTTGTGTAAGCTGTATAAGCCATCCAAAAGGTTGATTCTTAATGCTTGAATTCACAATTAAATTTTTTATAAATTGTTGTAACACTTACCAATTGAACAACCATGGAGATACTCATGTGCAGGTGCTCCCATGTAGAAAGATTATCACCAGTCCATGTTGCAGCATACCTTTGGCTACCAACAAATCCAGCACGGGTCAAAACAAAGGGACGTTTTTTATCATTTCCTATTTTCATCCCTTCATATGTAGATCTAGCCATCAGCATACCATAAACCTAAGTGTAGTAATGATCATTTATGAAGTCAGGAAAAATAATTATAAGAGCAACATTAGGGGCAGAGAAAATATTGGCTTGCACACTGAAACATAATAAATGATTATAACATCAGTAACATATGAACGGTGAACCAAAAAGTAGTACATTGTGATAGTGCGAATGCTTCTGATAACCTCCAAGTTCTTCATCTCCCCGGTGAAAATTGCTCTCCGGCATTGTCTTCGTCAGAGTCTGTAAGACAATTAATGTTAGATAGAAAAATCTAGAGCCATCAGTGCAAAACAATTTTAACTTCACCTTAAACACAGCTGGCTCATTCATGTCATTCCATATACCATCAACACCATTAGAGATAAATTCTTTGACAAGGTGAGTCCACCACAACCTGGAACTTGATTGTGTGAAATCTGGAAACACACAAGACCCAGGCCACACATCGCCTAAGCATAGCATAGTAGTTGATAATTAGTGAAGTGCTTGGACAGAAACTTGGGTCAGTTTCATGTAGAATAGAATATGTTTTAGTGCCCAAAACTATAGAGTAATCCTTACCGATAAAAGGTTTTCCATCTGCAGTTTGAATCCAAACATCTTTTTCTGAACCACTATCATAGACAAAATAACCCTTCTCACTTTTTATCCCCGGATCAAGCATCCAGATTGCCTTGAACCCATTTTGATGAAGATGGGCTGCCAGAGACTTCGGATCTGAAAATCGCTCCTGCAAAAAAGGCCGTAGTATGCTTGACTGTTCACTTCAGTGGCAAATGATCATGAAAAGAAATTTGTGCTCAACAAACAAAGATTCAGTACTTTTAGAATCTAAATAAATGTGACCAAAAAAAAAGAAGATATATGCATGAATATCCCAAAAATGAAACCATACAATCCCAAGCAAGTCACTTAAATTGATGGAAGAATATAAAACATGACAAGAAAATACTGTGTTCATATTCAAACCTCTTGTACAAACAAAATAACACTACTAACCAAAGAAGGGGTAGCCTAGCTGTAGCATGCAAACAAAGAAAAAGGTCTACCGAAAACAACAGTTACAATACAAACGTGCATGAATGGGGCTTGAGACAAGGGCATTTTATAAAGGTTAAATGGAAGAGCACTTGCCTTGTCGAAGGTGAAACATCGAAAACCATCCATGTAGTCTATGTCCATCCATATGACATCACAAGGTATATTTTTTTCTCGAAATGTCTTCGCAATCTGCAAGAAGAGAAACAATGGTTCGAAGCTGCATCAGGTCCATCATGGATCTTTTTCTATGACCTATTAATCATGACTTCGAGCTATGTTGGAGGCGCTTTTATCCATTTAAATATTGTATTCCAATTTCAAAAAATAAAATAAAACACCAAATGCTACTCATGCATGATGTTTCTTTTAAGCTATGCACTAATTTGTTACTGCCTAGAACAGAACAGAATACACATTTTCAATATGTCTCGATACCAGTCCGCATGCATACATCCACTGAAGCATAACAAAGAATTATAAGTAAAAATGTGTCAACCTCACGAACTCGAGCATCAGAGAGGTAACTATAACGGCATTGGTGATAGCCTAAGGACCACTTAGGTGGCATAAAAACAGTTCCTGGTGACAAAAATCCAAGAGGCAATCATCAAGCCATGACCAATGAGGATCAGAAGCAACTGAATGACTGATACAGTAATATTAACTTTGCATGGATCATCATCAAATGCTCATTGTCACATAAATATCTAAACGGTTATGCCTGAAAAGTGAAAGCCATGATGCAGAGTGCATATTACCAACTGCTCGTGAGAAAGAGATGAGAACATCAGTTGGTGATGCAAATGGACCAAATGTGATGACAGGATATGGCGCTGCAGAAATTAGCTTTATGTTTGACTCTTCTCGTAAATCAATCTGTTACAAAAATGTATGTTAATACAACATCCGATTTGTATAACCAATCAGCTCATAAAATAAGTAAGAGATCAGAACCTCACAGCGTCGACTTGTATCTGCAAGAAGTCCTATTGCCTCTCCACTTGGAAGCAATGCGAGAACCCAAGGGTGTGATTGGTACAAAGAAGTAGTTTCAGACCCATAGCCCCATGCATCCGTGTTCCAAGTAAAGACCTATAAAAACAAATATATTGGAAACAGAATCTAGAAAAACTTATTAATGAACTTCTGAAAGAGATAAAATTGATGATGGCCAATGTATTTTGCTTACCCTCTTCCCTGTTCGCTCAAGCTGCCCAGCAACTTCTCCAGTCCCATAAAATGAGGTGTTGGGTGGAAACTTTGACACTCAGATAGAAAGAATATTAATGATTAATTTCTACAAGGAAAAAGATATAAAGAAATGTACATAATGATGATGACGATGATGTATTAGGCTGAAGCTACCTGTAAACTGGCCATTTGTTGTCCGAGTACACATTCAAAACTGGGAATGTAGGTGGGAACTTTATGAACATTTGGAAGTGGTGTGTCCCTAACTTTTGGATTTTCAAATGAAATGCTTGGAAATGCACCGTTTCTATCATCTGCAGAACAATCAAAGCGGAATACTCCTTCCTCAAGAATTGGCTGAAAAATCATTTCACCAGCTCGCGTCTCTGAGTTCAAGGCTGTCTCTTCCTCAACCATCTTGGACATAACTGTTGATCGTCGTGAAAGATTTACATATAATTAGATTAATACTTGAGTTTATTAATAGTTGGACGGCAAGCAATTGCTTAACTAATCATAATAGAACTAAGATAAAAACATATTCAGCCTGAGCCCATAAGATGGATAGGGGGTGGCGACAACCTTATAAAGGGGAAGTAATTTTGTTTTCTCCTACAACATAACATGGTTCAATTATAAACCAGCACACATTCATATTCTCCAAACAAATTTCTAGTGTGCTTAAGATTAAATAATAGCACGAAGATTCGATTCCACAACAGTTCAATGTGGATTCATCTATCTTGCCAGACTAATCACAATTCTTGAAGTTTGTGGAAGCTACACTTTATGTATTCTTTCTATTAATCCACGATATATCTCTAAGCATGATATTGATTATAAATCAATAACCAAACAAAACTGCAGAAATATCTCGTGGGACTTGCATCTTCACCTCAAAACAAAATATCAAAGGGAGAAAAGCGCAAACAAAATCTTGACTAATCTTCATTCTTCTTACCGTTAGTTTTTCCGAATTCATATTTCTCAATTCAAGAAAACTCAAATAATACCAGATAGAGAAACAATTCCATGTAGAAACTCTAAAAGATATTTCTCGAAGCAAAACCATCCTTGAAATCAGAGTAGAAACATGAAACTGACCTGATTGGATGTATCTAAGAAATCCCAGCAACAGCTCGGACACTGAAAACGAGAATCTAATCTCAAGAAATGCAGAAAAATGTGATTTTTCAGTGACCCTTTGAGATTCTTGAATTCTAATTATAGCATTGAGTGGAGTGACTCACTGAGTCATACAAGAGAGGGTTGAATTAAATACAAGTAAATTTCATCTGGTTAAAGAATCAAGAAAAGGAATAAAATTATACAGCGTTTGATCTCTTCGAATTATTCTAATCATTAAAAAATTGTAGGAAACTGAAGAATATGTAGCGCTGCATTATTTTATAATCGGAACCGGAGAGATTCTCCGCTCACCAACCACCATCAGGATTGAGTGGAAGTGCTGATGAGTCGTCTCTTTTTGCAGTTAAAATAGCATATGGGTCGTGATGGCATAGCAAATCTTGATTCATATGCATGCTGTTTCTGTAAAAATATAGTTTAAGAATAATCTAAATCAAATGTATCCTTCAGTTTTTCGAAATCTCACTCAACTTATTGAAAACGCTGCTGCATTCCCGCCTAACTACACACATACATGCACGGTGCATTAGAGAAGTAGGCTGAAATATATATTAAAATAAGAAAAACTATTAGGGAATGTCTCATGTTAGACACGTCTAAATATTTTAAACGGACTTATTTACTATACCCTAATTGGGGATTAATAGATCCTATTTGGGGTGGGTGAACCTATATAGGAATGAACAAAACCCGCATAAATGGTTTAGGCGTGCCGCAAATTTTTGCCTTAAATATATTCCAAGTATGCTCAATTATCTAATTATGTCCCAGTTTTTTTCTCTTACTTAAATATCCAAATATTTACTTCCGTTATTCAGTTCCTCCCGTCTCAAATTTTAAATTTTTTTTTTAAAAAGGACAAATTATTCTTATTCACGAATCAATCAATATAAGATGGTCGAAGCAGTAATAATTGATGAATCTACTTCGATAACGTACATGGTCGTTGTCTTTGTTCACATCAACACCAATTTTTTTTTTTTTAATTTCAATTTGTGTGAAATTAAGATTAAAAATGCAACATAACAGGATGAGCAACAGAAGTGGGAGGAACGACGTATTTGTCGTGCCTTTCAGGATGGAGAATGTGATCGTGGGGAGAACTGCAAATTTTCTCACTATGAGCAAATTAATAATTGCTTGATATTTTGTTTTCTTAGTTGTTTAGGGCATGCTCTCATTTTTTAGATAACTGCTCAACATATACAAATTCTGGAAAATAAAATAAATAAACTCAATTGATAATGAGTTCCGATAATTAAATAAATCCATCGATTTTACTTTATGATGTGTAAAAATGTGGTGGCTCTTTCATGACTAGACTAGATACTGCAGTTCCTATAGCTTTCCAACTATATATATTTGTGGAGTCTTACATCCACAACTTTATGTTGACGCTTCATTTGTTCCGTACAAGTATGACATATGTCATAGTTAATGGCGATGAGGAGAGGGTATTCTGCACATAGGCACAACGGAAGGTGTTGTGCACTCTTAAACCACAAATTTTAATTTATCTAATATTTTATTGACCTATGTATTAGATTAATATTTTATTATTGTGTGTAACAGTACTTCCTGTTGTGCCTATTTGCACAACAGAGGATCCAAATCCGAGGAGAGGAGACCAACGATTTTATAAAAAAGGGTTTTTACGTACTTTGAGAAGTGTGTTTTCATCATTTTATTAATTTGTATTTCAATGAATCCGATTTAAAAAATAATAAAAAATTATTAGAGCAAGCACAGTGGGGTGGAATTTTAAATAAAATAACATCCTCCCACGTGTTTGTTACATCAATAATTATTATTATTTTATATTTCATAAATATTTACATCAATATCTACTATCATTTTTTAGTTTTTCACCTTTTACTTTGTACTATACATGGATCTCACTTGTCACCTAATATTATATAATTATATATATATATACATGGGGAGCGGATTCAGTGGGAAAACTCTTAACGTGAGAAAGTGAGAAAGATGCTTGATTCCATTCACGACATTGCTTGATTGTATTCAGGTCGTTGCTTGATTGCAATGTTGTTTGATTGTGCTTTAGTTGTTGCTTGATTATTTTGTTGCTTGATTGCATTTTAGTTGTTGCTTGATTCAATATCAACCATTGATTTTTTTTAGATCTGATGGACATGATTCATTCTTTTTTCTCACATGGGGATTTTTTTTTTACATGATCCCTCCTCTATATACATGTATATTTTTATATGTAGTACACCAATTATGTATATTTGTGGGACTTTTAGTTCTTCCCTAGAACGTCAGCTTGCAGTACACCACTAATAGTTAACCACCAAAGAAGTGGTAGCTCCAAGATGTTTTCTTACTTTTCAAGTATGAAAACAGAAGTACCCCTTGCTAGATGCACAGAGCATCGTGTTCAATGAGGAACATGGAAAATTGTTAGAACAGCCTGAAAGCTTTTGAATGTTTAAGTGTTGGTAGCTTTTGAGAATGTGTGTGTAAGATCAATAGATCGTAGAAGGTAACCTTCTCCAAATGGATTGCAACCTCTATTTATAGGCGCTCCATGAAATGTTGAATTTGAAGTCATTGTGAGACAAAAAAAACTCGTCCAATCGTCGGTCTTACTTTTCCTGATTTGCAACATCCTTGCTTGTCAAAACAAGTAGACTTTGCAGGCTCTAGTCAGAACGGCTCCGAGCCAGTCAGAGGAATGTCTGCTGGTTGATTCCTAGAAAGTGCTCACTTGTCTTGACTCGTTGTGTCTCTATTTTGCTAGTTGGAGCCTTTGCTGACTCTTGCTGGTGATGATGTGTCTACCGACAATCTTCTGGGGTGATGGCTCCTTTGCTAGTGAAGGCTTTTCATCAAGTAATTTTCTAACAAGCTTGCGATCAATTTCGATTTACAATTCAGTAATTCCTATACAGGGCATTTACATGTACGAACTAATCTAACTTTAGACTCACTAACTTGTGGTCTGTTTGACACATCAAAACATCATAATAAGGATGAATTTCATTCCTAACAAAATATCATTTATATATAAAATGTAATTGAACCGAGTTGAACTTCAATTTTGTTTTATCTAATACTTTGAAGTTCACAAATTTAATCAAGTTTAATTGAACTTTCTAAATTTAGATAATATTATAAATATTCATTATTAAAAAAATTACTCTAAAAATAATGGCATATTCACACTCAAATTACATTCTTTCATATTTATCGTACTTGTTAATCTTAAATAATAAGAATATTAATATAATATAATTATAATGTTATATTTCATATTAATTTTAACTAATGAGTTTGTTTACGAATCTATATATATATTAAAGGAGAGTAGTCTCAAAAAAACTGTTCCCGCCTAAATAATTCACATTTAACAAGTGCATAATGTGGCATGATTAGTTATAAGTACTACCGTGATTTTTTTGTTTAAAACTAAAAATCTTTTTAATTCTTCTCTAATCTTTTTATTCCCACAATTCTTTTTAAATAAAAATAGGTTTTTAAATAATTTACCATCAGCCTCACTATATCCAACTTTTTCGAGAAATGGTGACTGCTTAATCTAATAAGCCATAAAATAATTAGTAAAAATTAAAATCTTTATATCTATTCATGATTTTACTTCATTCATCTTTAAAATTACTTTCTTATGAAAACAAAAGTAAATTAAATCACAAACCCGAATATATTCACCAAGCACTAAACAAAAAATAAAAGATTTAATTAGTATATTAGGAAAATAGATCACATGTATACTGGCCTTTTCTTGAGAAAAACAAAAGATTTAATTAGTATATTTTAGGAATAAAAGTTGATTTATTCTTGAATTGTTCTATACTACTATATTATTGATTATATGATTATTTAGGCTCATTATGTACTTTGATATAATTACATAAAAATATACTATCATTTACAATATTGAATACAATATTTTCGATGCACGGGTGAAATTATTAAATTTAACAAAATCATTTTTAATCAACAAATTTGTATTCTGAAATTCAGAAGATACGAGCAAAATGAGAGCCAATCTATCTATTTAATATATTAAAATAAAATAATTTCCATTTAAATGTTCCCGCTAAATTATTTATTTATTTATTTTATTTTATTATTGTGTAGAATAAAATATTATGGCAAATGTGGGTAAAAAGATAATGGGGAATGTGGGTAATGTTAGGCAAATAACAGCCACTCTACCATTCTATCAAATTTTAATATTAAAATGTATTGTTACAAACTTTTAAAATTAGTAATTCTACTTTCTACTAAAATATCAAAGCAAATAAGTTTCATTTATTTATAATTTTGTCAATTTTCCTCTAAAAACTATCACATTAATATTAATATTAATTTTTAATTTAGTTGTATTTATCAACATTTATAAATTATTATTAAACTACTTCATACTATCTTAAGATTCATAATTGAAAATTATAATTTGTATCCCAAATTTCAATTAATTATCAAATTTATCTTATTCTAAAAATACTATACTTTAGAATCTAATTTTTTTAGAATTTAAACCAAAATGATATTATTTAAATTTTAAAGAGTATATATAATATCATAACAAATTAATTCTAATTATATCTATCGAGTCATAGAAGATCAAAATAATAGCTTTATAATATTATTATATCAATAATACTGGTGATAAAAAAATTAATATATATTTTTTTATAATCACTAAAAGTTCGTATAAATATATATAATATCATATTGATCTAAAAAATTCATTACCTATTAGACACAAAAAAATGTTTTAACCATTTTAGCTCCAAACTGGGAATAATTTTAGATTTTGATTCTCAAATATGTACATCATAAAAGTATTATTTAAATAATGAAATATAATTGTGCAAAAGATACATGTAAATATATAAGAATGCAAACTAATATATATTTCATATAAAAATATTTAGTCCATTATTTTGAGAGAAATACATTGTTGCATTTTGTAAATGAATTGAATGAGAAAAATAAATGTAATACCCCGTGTATAAAATTCGATCCTGTAAGTCATATACGAATTTAATAAAGTAAATTATTCCCAAATTTTGCCTATTTATCTTATGATTGGATGTAAGAATTTAAATTATACTATGGAGTTGGATTATTTGAAACTATATGGAATAATGAAGAAATGAGGAAATAATATTGAGTATTTTGAGAAACAAGGTATGACTTAATTAATTGAAGTTAGACTAAATCAAAGGGATTAAGGAGATTTATGTGGTATATGTTAATACATATATATACATATTAGGTGGATTAATGGAAATTAAATGAGAACTTAGGGAATTATGAACAAATATATGGAGAAAAATCACTCATTTCACTCCACCATTTAAAAGTTTTAGAGAGAGAGAGTGAGAAAAACCTCCCCCACCCAAATCCCGTCAGACCACATTCCGGCTCGATTCCCGGCCAACTCCGGCCGACTTCGGACCAGCCACCACCACCATCTTGAAGTACGTCTCTCGGGCTTCGTTTTGAGTACTCGTGGGCTCCGGGAGGACGAGTAACAAGGGAGATATTGAAGAGAGAAGTTGAGGTAAAAATCAACATTTATATTCGTGGGTTTTTGTTAGAATCTCGATTTTCCGGCCATTAATCCGTGTTTCATCGATTGCATTGTGTTCCCCATCGTGTAGAGAGCGTTCGGACGTCAAGAAAGTCGAGTTTTGTCGCCGGAAATCGTCACCGCCGCCGTGAGAGGAGGAGCTCCGGTGAGCTACTTTCCTTCCCAACTTCTTCGTGTTTTTCGATGTTTTAGTGCTATATTCGTGTTCATAGAAGTCTGAGGAGTTGAAATATGCAATTGCATGTTGAATCGGAGTTATGGGGAGTGAGTTACGGCGAGTTGCAGGTTCAGCTCCGGCGAACCCATGAAGAAGACGACTCCTGTCGATTGACAGGAATGCTGTCGATCGACACGGAGGTTTGGGCCAAGGGGTATGTCGATCGGACATCCTGTCGATCGACAGGATGTATTTCGATCGACACATTTGTTGTCGACAGGAAGCATATCGACCACTTCTGTCGGTCGACAGAGGGTATGTCGACCGACAGGGATGCCAATCTGAAGAGCAAATCAACACACCTCTGTCGGTCGACAAGGAGCATGTCGATCGACAGGGTGGGTCGACAGAGATGTGTCGACTAAGAGGAATCTGTGTCGACCAAAGGGTGTGTCGACCGACACAAATCCCTGTCGGTCGATACAGAGGCTTGAGCAGGAGACCTCTTTCATAATTTCTATCCAACCTTAATCCTTTTCGAGTCTCGATTATTATTGATTAAGATATTACTGCCTTAGATCAGTCGTACTGACTTGAGTATTCCTAATTGTTTGTAGGAGATTGAAAGCAAGGCCAGTTAAGCTCATACTAGCAGAAAGCATCTACACTTAAAGTCAAAAACGAGGTGGGAAACTATTTCAAATATAAAACAAAATGCGTGTTTTCATTTCATAAATGTGTTATAAACTGTTTTGTTTTAACTGAGACTGCTATGCATGTTTTGTGTTATTATATTTGTCCTCTGTCGATTCCCATCGACAGAGAGAATAACTAATGAGTTTAGAACCAGGTTCTCATAACTGCGCTAGAACTCAATTAGTAATATGGAGTAGCGACTCCATATGATTGGGAATTGGAAGATATAAGGTGGAAATTTTGTTGTGTTTGGATCCGGTGATTATTAATATTTAACGATTGGGTCTCAAAATGGATTGCTGAGGCTAGTGCACTTAGATGACAGTAGGTTGAGTGTATTTACATCCCTGACTGATCATCGTAACTCGGAAGCCGGCCAACTTCCAGTTACAAAACTGAAACAGATAAGATAACATGTAAACAACACGTGCAAAATAAAATATTTTAGATAGCATGGTTCTTTTCAATAAAACCCCATGTCTATCTGTGTGAGTTGCATAGCATTCCTCATATATAATGTATGTTTTCGGGCATGTTTCTCATTGGGTACATTAGTACTCAGCCCCTCGTATTATTTCTAAAATACGCAGGTTGAGCGGCAAGGATGGGTGAGCAGGGGTATAAACGAGCAAAATGAAAGATTTTGAAGACCACAGATCCTGTGGCATGCATCTTCATATGCATGTCACCATCACGCTACACGCACTGCTGCACCGCACTCTGTTCTATCCTTCCCAAAATTTTGATTAATGTCGAATACTTTTATTTTGAAGCTGACTCGATGATACGGACGAAGAACCCATTGGATATATTGATCCAAGAACTCAACGTATAAAATAGGCAGCAGTCTCCCCAAATCAAAAATTTGGTTTGATCTTTCCTAGAGCTTAACAAAACCTTGACCCGTTGGCTATAATTAAGCCAAGAACCTTGGTATGGTTGAACGCCACAAGATTTTGCTCACAAATCTTGATAAGTTCTCAAATAAATGAAATACTCTACAAAGAGAAT